>MU737179.1:8589-30064 GCA_026770625.1 Nicotiana glauca | reverse complement strand
TTCGTTTGTTTGTATTTGGCATTTGTTGGAGAATGAAATGACAGAGGCAATTTCTTCTAATACCCAAACACTTTAACCTTTGTTTTTCCCTTTGAGCCCCAATTATTCTTTCGTATGCCCTCTTTTTGAATCATTAATGAAGATATATAATAAAAAGAAAGGAAACAAAGAAAAGTCACAAAATCAGTGAACTACGTTCGACCTGATTCCTCAAAGAGGATACGTAGGCGCCTCACGGCTCGGTCATAATGTAACAAAAGTCAAAGATTCCCCAAGCAATAAAACTGGGGCAGAAATTATGCTTCGTTTGAAAAAAAAATGATTCCAAAAATTGTAATGAGCTACCCGTTGAGGTTGCATCCTTTTCTCTAGCCTCGCACACAAAAACCATATTAATGCCCAAAAAAGACTTCTCGATCAGTATCTGAGAAATGCCGAGTCATGTAAAGGAAAGCTGAGAATAATACCTTGAGCCCCGACTGAATAAGGATCACAAGCTGAAGGAATTGGTAGCCAAAGAAACACCAGTAGAGGGAGTTTTGTTGATAACACCCCAGTCCCCGGCATAGAAAGAAACAAAATGAGACAGTCTTAACGGTGAAAACCTTTATAGGCACCTTAAGGCGAAGAAAGCTGAGAGAAACAAAATGAGAGAGTCTTACGGTGAAAACCTTCACAGGCACCCTAAGGTGACGGGAGTTTGAGAGAAACGAGAGAATCTCATTAGTGAAAACCCCTTGAAGGGCACTGTGAGATGACAAGGGGAGATGGTTGTAAAGTGTCCGCATCCGACAAGGTTGGGACATTTGTTTGCATTTAGTTAAGACGAGGCCATCAGAAAACTAATTGATACAAATAGACTGGGTTAATTAATCTCAAACGCACGACATGACCATTAGGATAGGTTATACCATTCAGATAAGTTTTCCCATTCATTGGTTCAGAAATGTTTTCCTTTTATATTTTACAGTCAGCATTTTTTCCGTTTCTTTTTCTTCTTTAAAGACTTTCTGTTCAATTTATTTTGAGAAAGGACTTTCCAAAGCTTACTACCAAGTCGCCAAAGCGGTGCAAAGTAAAGGTGAATAGACGCGGAACGAGGCAATAAGCCAAAAAAATGTTTTGCTGTAGGACCGGAACGACATGGTGGGTTGAAGGTTCAAAGAAATTACAGAGTAAGGCGGAGAACAATAGTAGAAAAATCATCGTCGGGAAAACAGCTTCCCAGGCAGGCCGTCAAATAAGGGGGTCGTACTACACCGAGGCGAGAAGGAAAAAGGGAGATGAGGAATCATCCGCAACAAGAACATCATCCCCAGCCGATAACAACGCTTCCCAAAAGTTCGGGGAACGCACAGCGACTGAAAGAGAAGGGGAAAACCACCCCCAGCCAGAGTGGCATGACCACCCGCCGCATTTTAAAACTAACAAATTTTTCTTTGATTTGAAGCAGGGAAAAAAGGATTTATGGGCGAAGGAAAGACACGCCACGAAGAAGATCACCAAACTGGGGCAGAAAATTTTCTCTCATTAAGAAAAATTTTCTTGAACCAAACGCCCACTTAAGGAAAATGGAAGATAAACACAAGGTCACGAAGGAAATGGAATTCCCGGCAGTCCAAAGAAGCAGTTTTGAAGGGAAGGAAACAACAAGCTTTGATAATGGAAGTCGCACCCCCAGCAAACAGAACAAATGATGACACCCGCAAAGGCAAGAGGCCAATGTCATCCCCGGCAATGTTCGGAAGAATGAAATACTAATTTTGAAAGGATGAAAATTCCCCGGCGGAATTGTATCCGACGGTTTTCAAAGGAGCAGAGCGCATGTTTTGAAGGAAATGCAAAAAGGAAAGAAGGAAAGGGATTCCCCGACAGTGTAATCCCCAGCTGATAACATTTTGATCCCCAGCAGTCTCAAGAGAAAATGGAAGTTTTGAAGGAAGTATAAAAGGAGGGAATAAAGGTGATTTACCCAGCAGTATTATCCCCAACAGGTAAGTAAATAATTCTAATATTATCCCCAGCAGAAAAGGGGAAGCAACCCGAATTTTGAGGAAGGAAGTTCCAAAGCAAGGTAATTCAGAAGGAAAGATGGTTTGGGAGGCAATGCAGGAGGAGGAAGGAAGTGGGTCAGGAAGCAAAGGAAGACGACGGTAATAGAGGGAAATTTTCAAATCATTGTGGAAGTCAGGTGCCCGCCTGAAGAAAGGAATGGCGGTTTGTTTTCGAAGTTTGCTGATGAAGTCAGGTGCCCGCCTGAAGAACGAAAAGGCATTATCTTTTAAGTGGAAGTTTTTAAATCACTGTGGAAGTTAGGTGCCCGTCTGAAGAATGGAATGGTGATTTGTTTTCGGAGTTTGTTGATGAAGTCAGGTGCCCACCTAAAGAACGGAAAGGCGTTATCTTTTAAGTGGAAGTTTTCAAGTCATGGAGGAAGTCAGGTGCCCTGGAGTTTGGTGATGAAGTCAGGTGCCCGCCTAAAGAACGGAAAGGCGTTATCTTTTAAGTGGAAGTTTGCGAGTCGTGGTGGAAGTCAGGTGCCCGCCTGAGGAATGGAAAGGCGATTTGTTTTCGGAGTTTTGTTGATAAAGTCAGGTGCCCGCCTGAAGAACGGAAAGGCGTTATATTTTAAGTGGAAGTTTTTAAATTATTGTGGAAGTCAGGTGCCCGCTTGAAGAATGGAATGGCAATTTGTTTTCAGAATTGGTTGATGAAGTCAGGTGCCCGCTTGAAGAATGGAATGGCAATTTGTTTTCAGAATTGGTTGATGAAGTCAGGTGCCCGCCTGAAGAACGGAAAGGCGTTATCTTTGAAGTGGAAGTTTTTTTTATCATGATCGAAGTCAGGTGCCCGCCTGAAGAATGAAATGGTGATTTGTTTCAGAGTTTGTTGGTGAAGTCAGGTGCCCGCCTGAAGAATGGAATGACATTTTATTTTCTAAAATTGTTGTTGAAGTCAGGCATCCGTTTGAAGAACGGAATGGCATTTTAGTTTCCAAATTTGCTAAGGATAGTGACTCGCCGGAAAGCGGCAAAGTATAACAAAAATCCCCAGCAAAAATCCAAGTCCAAGAAATCAGTAGGAAGGCAACAAGGATCAGAAGAAGACAGATTCAGATTTTGAAGGAAAATAATTCGAAATTCACAACGAAGGAATCAGCAATTCGAGTTCGGCAGTCAAGATAGGCCGAAGGGTCAACATCAGAAGAGAAGAAGCAGCGGAGGAAACACCAGAGAAAGCAAGACGACAAGGAACATGGGAAAGTCGAGTTGAAGATCTAGATAAGATTTGGCAATTCATAGACTAGTCTAGTCTAACTTCTTATTTTCGTTTAGCACAATATAATAAGGAGGTCGGCAAGCAGAGGTAGCAACATGCAACAGCAGTAGCAACAAAATCATAGTCCCATGGTAGTCCCAGCTACCAAAACTCCCCGTATTACATTGACCTGATTCCCTTTTAGCCAGAGATATGTAGGAGACCTTTTGAAGCAAAGGTTCGGTCAAATCTTTTCAAAAAAATGCTTCACACGGAGTACTCAGGCGGGCAAAAATCGCTCATGTCCGCTCACTTATCTTTGCGTGAAAACCCTTCGTGTTTCCGGGCAAAGAGGGGCAGCTGTGAGCACGTGATTTTTGCCCTCACGACAATTACTCCCAAAAATTCAAAATAAAATAGTTTTGTATTTGTCTGTGTGTGTTAGTTTGTTTAAGCTAATGAAAATACAAAAATATGCCGCATTTGCAGGTAGAATTTAATTTACAATGAGGAGTAAATAAATTGCATATTACAATACGAAAAATCAAAAAAAAATCATGTATTTTGCATTTAATGTCTGAATTGCGTAATTTTCCCTTGACGTGTGTTTAATTTTGTGTGACAATTATTATTAGGAATTAATTAAGCATTTGTAATTTGGTTATATGATTTAAGTTAGAATTTAGTTTTTGAATTAAAAAGAAAAGTAAAAGAAAAGAAGAAGAAAGAGAAAAAGAATTAAAAATCGGACTGGGCCATTTTTAAAAGAAAATCGAGGCCCAAAAGCTGACAAAATTCGAAGGCCCAAATGAAACAGCCCCTAACCCGGTCCAAGTCAGTTGTCTCCGAGACCACTAAAATGACGTAGTATGGCAATGAAGCTACGTCGTTTCAGCGCCAATGGATCCCAACCGTAAATCCATCCCCAATCCAACGGTTGAGATCATATCACCCTCGCCCGTTTGGAGCAACCCGATCCGTTCCCGTGCCCGATCCGCCCCTTCACTTAACCAAACGACATCGTTTCCCCCGGATGAAAAGATCCTGGCCATCGATATCACTTCATCCAATGGCCAGGATCGAGTCCCCAGCCCCGTAGATAAGCAGCCAAACACACCCCACGCCCCCCAAACCAAACCCCCTATCACTCCATCGTCTCTCTCTGAAGTTCACAGACGAACCCAGGCCCCAAACCCTAGCCGCCCCCATTCCCCTTCGCCGTAAAGCCGGCGGCAACGATGCCGATGACCGCCAAAATAACACCATAAGACCACCTAACTTCCCTCTCCATGAATCCGTTACTACCTTGGCTCGAATCAGCCCGCAGTTTCTCGAATCTTCATTTGAAGATTCGAGCAAAACTGAAACCTATCTCAACCAAGCCCCAACTTGTACCCTAGCACCTCCTGACATCCCTCAAACCCAAACGACCCTTGGTTCGGTTCGAATCTAAACAGAAAATGCCGAGCTTTGAAATATCCATATGAACACTAAAAATCCGAAAGGGGGCTTCCGTTGGAATTCGATAGGAGTTTGAGGTCTAACAGACCTTAATCTAGGTGTTCTCAACTGAGAACACCCCGATTAAGATCCGTTTGGCCTAAAAAATGTTCAAATACGAGTTGTTCCAGGTTCTTTTCGAATTTTTGAGCTTTCTCAAGGTATTTTCTTTTTTTTTTCTCTTCTTCTAGCTTTACCTAAGTTTATATTTGTCTGTTAATTGGGTGATTATTTTTACCTTTCTTTTTGAGTTTGGCTAAACTTTCTATCCATCTTCAAAGACCTTTTTTTTGGTTGCTTTGTTTCTGTTGATTATTCGAGTATATGTGTCATAAGATACACATTCGCTTCGATTAGCATCGTCGAATAATTAGTTTTGTATCTCCGTGATTCTGCCCGGAAATTATGAAGCACTGATTCATAGGGCAATTTGGTTATCAATTATGTGCGTTATAATTGATTTAACGAACATTGTCGATTAGCTATAAAGTTTTGTTTAGGGCAATAGGACAGTGATATTTGACCATGTTAATTTGGTCCAAGACCACTGTTGAATTGAAGACAGTGATTATAGCTGTTTAATCTAAAGCTTAGGGGTCTGAATTGGTTATAGCTGAATTGAATTTAGCTACAATTTAGATAAAGATTTCAGAGTAATAGGAAGTCAGGGAATAATGTTTAAAATGGTCTTGCACTTGAAAATAGGTAATGGAACCTGCTGTTACAGCAGGACATTTGGTTATGTCTGGGCATCAAGAATATTTAACTAATATAACCCATGCTTAGACAATTAAAAATAGGGAACAGCAGGGCATCCCATAACTCTTCTGCACTTCAACAGTTTTTAATTAGTAGAACCCACACCTAGACAATTTTAAGTGGGGAAATCAGGGAATAAGATGGGTGCTGTTCAGTTTTAAAAGATTTTAAATAGGCTGAAGGTTGTTAGTTGGTGATATAAGAATAGATGCTGGGCATTAGGAAAGGGGAGAACTTAGAGACTGGATTTTGAAAAGAGGAGGATATAACTCAGAAAAGAAAACACAGATAAAAACTGGAGTGAAAGTTACTGTTTCATCGATATTCAAGGGGGGATCAACTGTGAGTAGAGAGAAAATATTAAGGACACTGTTCCATCGAGTGTTGGAGAACAATCACGAGTTCTAGTTAGTTCGTTCATATCTTTCGGTTCAATATTTGGCTACTGGAATTTCAGAGGTATATTAGGCTGATTCTAAATAGTCTCGGGTCCAATCAAGCTAAGTTTTGGGTATGAGTATTGGTCTGTGGACATTTTCAAGTATTTGCTGGGTGTTTTCAAATTAAAACTGGTCTTTCCGAGCTTCCTGGACATTTCTGATTGCTATTAGTTGCTGTGTTGGGTTGCTGTTGCATTACTGCCCTACTGCTGCTGTTGATACTTCCTTTTCTTTTTATTCTCCAATATCAGGTACACAAATTGCATCCCTGACTGATTGTGAGCTAAAAAATGTGTGGAAAATAAAGCATATGAAGATTGAAGCTGAAGTTTGATTTAGTTCATGTCTAATTTCTGTTTATTGATTGTAATGATTGGACTGTGTTAAACCCCTGCTTTTGAACCTGTGCAAGCATCACAGATTGAATATTAGTATAGTTGGCCTAAATTTATAACTAATTGTGATTAGTTTCCTTTTACTTCACGCGCTAGTGTGATCAGTTGGTTTAACCCAGTAGGTTGATATCAATATTAGTAGTTAGTAGTTGGAAACTAGGATTTAAGCATGGTTCCCATATAGTGTTATACATTTAAACAGTTGTAATCGATTGGACTGTGGATTGCACTCGTGTAAACCACTTCAGTTACTGCTTTATTATGAGCATTGGCTAAAAATGGATTAAGTGTTGAACTTTGAATTAAACCAAGTGTGCATATAAATCTTTTAGTGGGTTTGGATTTCAGTGTTTCTTTATGATCAGCTAGGTATACTGTACGTAGGACATTTTAGGCGTGAGAATAACTATTGGTTGAAACTTTTTTAAGTGGGAGTTTCGTCGATAGATTTTTCATCGCAATTTTCAATACTAAAAGTGCATGAGTTAGTTCCAATGGGTTAAGTGGAATGAATACAAAACAAATAAAGAAAAGACAAATTCCTCGTTTACATTTATGTGGATATTGCAATGGACCTGTTGACTAACTAGACCTTCTTCTTTTATTAGAGACGAGCCTAAGTCGAAAAATTGTAGTTTGCTTTAGGATTACCCTTAATAATATAAATGAGACGAGCCTCGCCAAATCAAATATACAACTGTGGGGCCCTCAATAATAGCTGGCAAATACTTAGACTTGGAAAGACCGTTTAGTAAATGTTACGGTTTTTTCCCAAAGTTAATAATGCGTTAATAGCTTTAGGCGTGCATTTAATAACATTATTTCCCTAAACTCGGGAGCACATTTATGTCACCCAAATCCAAATCCCAACGGAGTCGAAATGTATCGATAATCACGGGTACATAGATTGTGACGTGGTTCGAGATACCTTTTCGCGACGTTGCAATTCTCTTTAAAAGTAATAAGTAATAAAAGCGGTTTATTAGCCTTCAAACAATAAATGAGACGAGCCTCACCAAATAGAACACAAATTGTGGGGCCCTCGATAGATGGTTATTTTAAATGCTTAGATTTCGGGACAGGCCGTTTAGCTAATTTTACGGCCTTCTCAAAATAACGATGCGCTAGTCGCTTTAGGCGCGCCTTTAATAACTTATTTTCTTAAATTCAGGTGCACATTTATGTGACCAAAATCCAAATCTCAACGGAGTCGAAATGTGTTAAAGGCCACATGCGTACTAGTACGGTGCGGTCTGAAATACATTTTCACGACATTGCAATTCTTTGTTAAAATAATATAATAATAATATTAAAAACGGTTAAAAGTTAAAATTTGCACATAAGTTAAATCATGTTAAAATCAGATAATTTATCCAAATATAACAGTTGAGCGACCGTGCTAGAACCACGGAACTCGGGAATGCCTAACACCTTCTCCCGGGTTAACAGAATTCCTTATCCGGATTTTTGGTTCGTAGACTGTAATATAGAGTCAAACCTTTCCTCGATTCGGATTCAACCGGTGACTTGGGACACCATAAATCTCCCAAGTGGCGACTCTGAATCTTAATAATAATCCTGTTTCGATTGTCCTTTAATTGGAAAAACTTCCCTCTACCACGCCCTTCGCGGGGTGCGGTAGCGCCAAAAGGAGGTGTGACACTTACGACCGATACTCGATATTTGTTATGATGAGCAAATTTGGTTCGATGTGCATCTCCCTATGTGAGATATTTGTGTGGATCGGGTGGCACGCCGCCACGAGTGTGTTATCTGGATCAGGTTGTACGCCGCAATAGTGTGATGTTGAGAATAGTTTTCCATATGCTGCTCTGTATTCCTCGCTCTCTGGTTTCTGAGGAAAGTCCGTATTGGGTGTTGCTCGGCGAATGGCGCATCGGTTATGTCCTTTCAGGATTGAATGATGTATATTACTTGCTTCACCATGGGTGTGATGGATTGCTTGGTTTCAGACATCAATCTGTGTGTGGCTGTCTATTTTGAGCATAGTGACTTGAAGTGCTTCATGTGTAACAGTGTTTGGATAGGATCGCGCGTTGTGGCGAGGCAAAGCGAAGTTATGACCTTTCCAGGAGGATTCAGGTACTCTATTTCTATGATGTGAGATGGGGTCTCAGCTTTATGTTGTAATGGTATTGTTGAGCTTGGGGTACAGCTCTTTCGTTTGAGTCATTCGTCATGATTTGAGTATGTCCAAACTGTTCCTTAATGGTGCATGCATTATGCAAGTTGTGGCTTAGGCCTGTATTAAGGTGTCTTATCACCAGGGTAGTGTTTTGGATTCAAGGTGATCGTTGGAGTCATTAATAAATACGAACAGATTTGTTTCCAGCTGATTAGAAGGATAATATCGAGGTTTGGCCCGGAAATCTGTTGTGGAATTAGTCAAAAGGGAAGTGGCCTCATGTATGGGTAATCTGCGGAATGGTTACGGTTTGTCGCGTGTTTCATTTGTCGTTGGCAGTATATGAAAGTGTTGGCAAAAGACTTTAGCTAGTAAGAGGTTTTCTATTGGTTTTTGGTTGTTGTGGGTAGCTACCGTGGATAGAATTTATCGTTCCGAGTGTTTGAATTATGTGGTATATCATACGGTTCCACCTGAGGTTGTAGGTATGGTTTATTAGAGCTGGTTAAAGTTTATTCTGAATATTGACGTGAAGTTCTGATTTTGAGTATGATTTCGGAAAGTGCAATGTGGTTCTACAGTTTATGGTTTAGATGGACTGTGAAATTTCAGTTGTGTTGTATTATCGGACCTATATGAGATAGGGTGATGTGGGATCATCCCGGGTATATGCTTGGTAAGGTCATTCAGCTATTGGTTGGCTTCTAGGACAACTCTGGGTACGCTCGAGGACGAGCGTTTGTTTAAGTTGGGAGGATGTGACGACCCGACCCGTCGTCTCACGTGTTATTGCTTTGTTTCCCCCATTTCATGCTTCTTCATGTTTCGTTATCAGTATATGGTGTGTTAGAGTTAGTTTGGATTGATTTTGATAAGAAATGAGACACTTAGTCTCTTTAAGGAAGGCTTAAGTTTGAAAAGTCAACCGGACGTTGACTTATGAGTTAGAGGGCTCGGATGTGATCTCCGGTGATTCGGTTAGTTTCGGGGGATGATTCGTGACTTGGGAGCGTGATTGGAATTGATTTTGGAGGCCCGGTGTAGAATTAGGCTTGAATTGGCGAAGTTTGTATTTTGGCGAATTCTGGTTGATGGGTGAGATTTTGATCTGAGGGTCGGAATGGAATTCTGAGAGTTTCTCTAGCTTCGTTGGGTGATTTTGGATATGTGTGCAAATTTTCAGGTCATTCGGCCATCGTTTGGTTGGGTTTTTGATCAAATGCACATTTCGGAAGTTTCGAAGAAACTTAGGCTTGAATCTGATGTGATTTGATGGTTTTAGCGTTGTTTGATGTGTTTTGATGATTGGAACTAGTTTGAATGACGTTATGGATTATGTTGGTGCTTTTGGTTGAGGTCCCGGGGGCCTCGGGGTGATTTCGAATGGCTGACGGGAAGTTTTGAACTTGTGGAAAGGGAAAAATGTTGCTGCTTCTGGTATTCTCGCTTCCGTATGACCGCAGAAGCGGTGAGGGGGCCTGGGCGCCTAGTTCCACAGAAACGAAGTGTAGCCTCAGAAGCGGAACCGTTTCTGCGAATTTGTGACCGCAGAAGCGGTTGGGTTCGATAGTTGGATTTCCGTAGAAGCGGAACGAGACCATATAAGCAGAAGTCGCAGAAGCGACGTTTGGACCGCAAAAGCGGATTCTGCTGGACAGAAGTACTTAATTCTTCTTCGCAAATTTTTGAGAGAACACAACATTTCCACTTCGGACTAAGAGGGCTTTGATGCGATTTTGAAGAGGGTTTCGAGGGCTTTAATCAGGTATGGATTCTTGGACATAGAATACGATTTTATGGTGTAAAAACATGGATTTAGACTGAATAATTAAGGAATCAAAGGTCAAAAATGGTGATCTAGGGCTTGAACTTAAAGGAGTTTAAAATAGGGATTTGAGGGGTCAAATGGACTCCGATTCTTGTAAATTTGATATGTATGGACTCGTGGCGAGATGAGGAATATGGTAATGTGAATTTTATAATTTTTTGAGAAGCGGGCCCGGGGCTCGGGTTTTTCTAGTTTCGAGTTTTTTACTATTTCTCGATTGTTTTCGATTGGGTATTGTTCCCTTAGCATGTTGTGATGTATTCGCTCTACTTTTGGTTAGATACGACGCGCGTGGAGGCCGGTTTGAGGGGCAAAGGCGTCGCGAGCTAGAGATTTCACCAGTTCGAGGTGAGTAATACTTGTAAATGATATCCTGAGGGTTTGAAACCCCGGATTTGCACATCATAGTGCTGTATTGAGGTGACTTGCATGCCGGATATGAGCGTGGGGTAGAGCACCGTTGGGGATTGTGACTTGGTCCGTCCTGGTTGTTGATTTTTACCGCGTATTTGACTGAAACTACTTGTGATCATTATAATTTGGGTTGATTGCCATGTTTGGGCTTCGTGCCAACTATGTAAATCCTTCGGGGATTGATATTACTGTTTTAGCATATCTTGCATATCATTTGGTCTCAGTCCAAGGTTTTAAATACTGTTTTGCAAACTAAGCCATATTTCTAAGTTTTGAAAACTTAAATGATATTTTAAATATTATTTCGGGCTGAGAACTACTGTTTTATAGATGCCCAAGGGGCTTCTGATGTTTTTCTAGGACAGATTATGGGTGGCTCGGGCAGCGAGCCGCAGTAGTGACTTGAAAATAGTGGTAACAATGACACTGTATGAAGTGACTTGAAACAGTGGTAACAATGACACTGTATGAAGTGACTTGAAACAGTGGTAACAATGACACTGTATGATAGAAATTGGTCAGATAACAATGATTGACCAGGACTTGATTGATGCCATGAGATGGCTTGTTATTGCGCTTGGCTGTAGGAGCCCCTCTGGAGTCTGTACACAACCCCCGTGAGCGCCGTCGATGATAAATGATTATGGATGGCTCGGGCTGCGCGCCGCAGTGGGTACTGGAATGTACCATCATATGCATTGCATTGCACTCATACATTTGTTCTTATTGTACTACTTGTCATGACATTCAGCACTCTCATATCATTGACATCCATGCTATTTCTTGCACTGTTACCAGATACCCTGGTGTTATTTGTTAATAGAGTGTTGTGCCCGAGGGATTGACTTATGTGCGGACTTGCACTATCTGATTATGCATTCAATTGCTTGACTGTTGGGAAAAGGATATTTTCAAGAGAGGTTTTAACTGAGCCAGATATTTTCTAAAGGATTTTCACGGAATTACTATTTTCTCAAGGGTCGTGCTGTCCTATATAGCATGATGGAATGCTTTACGTGTTTTCTTACCGCTTAGTTATTATTTACTCTTATTACTCATTGAGTTGGATTACTCACTTTACTCCCCACACCTCGCGTGCAGTTGCAGGTATTGTTCACCCGATAGCGGGTTTTGAGCTGATTTAAGGTATCACTATTGTAGTGGAGTAAGGTGACCGCCAGCGTCTGCGGCACCTGATTTTTCCCTTCTTTGATTTTAAATTTGATCAAAGGCGCCATCACGACCGGGTTTGGGAATTTGGGTCGTGACAATGTTGTACTGTAATGAATCTTAGAAAAAGCTCAGGCACTTGTAACATCGGGTTCTAGGGATGTCTATGGGTTTATTTAGAAATTTAAAGTTGTCAAATGTTTCATCATTTATTCAATTGAATTTATCGCGTATTGTTGAAACGTATTAAAGAAGTGGTTTCAGAAACTTTTAAAACGAGAATTTAATTAAGTATTATTGGTTGTCTTGCCCGACAGCAGTGTCCGGCGCCACCACGACCCTTAGTAGATTTTGGGTCGTGTCAATATGGTATCAGAGCACTAGGTTTCTAAGGTCTCACGAGTCATGAGCAAATCCAATAGAGCCTCACGGATCAGTACAGAAACGTCTGTACTTATCCTTGGGAGGCTGCTGGACTATCAGGAGTACTTCCCTTCTTGATTCATTATCGTGCGATTTGATCCTTGGAGGCGTATGCCTTTAATTCATTCTTACTCAATATTACGCGACGCGAACCGCTTGTTATAAATCGAGAATTGAAGAACCGTAATGGCACTACAGATGTGGTGTGGGATATTTCTCCTGGTATAGCTGATTGAATTATTATCGTCTCTTTGTAGAAGGATATTTTATGGTTTCAGCCCGGTAGCGATACTTCTGAGGGCTCTGAGGCTAGGCACAAGTTGCCATGATGCTTACGAACGATTGTTCCGCAGTATTGATATTATGGTAGGATATTTACCTACTTGTCGGGGCAGTGAATGACTTGAAAGGAAGTTTACTCAGTACGTGATTTAGAGATTTAGTATTTTCCTTCCGATGGGGGAAAGGCAATCGGACTAAGAATGTGCAGATTTGTGATGATGGAGTAAAGAGGCTTGGTATTTGCGAGCGTGGAGGAATCTATGGTGAGGTGTCATTGTCCTTGTTGAATGTACTAAGCTCGCCGGTGTTATGACCTTCTACAATTCGCCTTTGGGGAAAGCTATTGTGAGATAGTATCAAAAATGTGGTTGTCAGATATCGTAGGGTGTGGTAGATCAGGGTTGAATCAGTGTTTCTAATGTCAACGGTATGAGAAATATGATCTTCCAAAAGGTGTAGAGTTAGCAGTAATTGTGGGTTCAGGTGCCACGAAGATAGATTTTATTTAAGGCAGCAGCTGAGCATCAAAAGATAAGGAAAGACATATGGGCAGTGTCAAGCGGTGGCTGAAATTTCTTGTAGGTCCAGTATATGAGGCAAACGGTCAAGTAGTCGATTAAGGGGATAAGTTCCGCCAAAGTGGGAGGGTGGCGGAGTTGCATATGGGCTTTGCAGTGGGATGACCACGTACCTTAAGGAGAGTTTGGAGTGATTTGAGAATATCAGTGATTGGTGATTGGGGTCTACGGATTTAATCTGAAGTATGTGCTATTATGCAGCAGGATATTTGATATAACTGGAAGGATCTATTAGAATGAAGAATGATAGAACATAACTTTGAATTGAAAGAATGTTGCCGCACATTTAATTGATGCCCACGAGTGGTGAATGGACTTGTACAGCTGGAGAGTAAGCTCGGACTTAGGATGGGTTATTGATGTCTTAGTTATTGTACCCCGTGCACCAGCATTGGAAGATGTCGGGGAGTGATTTTTACATGTGTGTTATTCTCGTGAGCAGGTTAGTCACCGCGTGGTTGGCGAGGCTTCTGCCAAGAATTCTATTGGTTATACAGCAAAGGAATCAGTCGTGCGAATTTGTTGATGATTCAGAGTATAAAAAGGGGGGTTTCTATAGTAAGATATCGAGAATTTTGGCGGTTGATTGCGCAAGGTTATGTCAATAAGAGATTAAGAATCCTATTGAACTCCAGAGTTGTGTAATTATGACTTCAAGCTAAGTGGGAGAGTCCCACCGCCTATGATTGGGTTGCATAGTTAACTACTTGTGAGGTTTCTCGTTATTAGCATATTGATGGGCTATTTCAGCTACGGGAAAGGACCATGCGTGGTAAATTGAGCAGGGAATTGTTAAAGGCATGCTATGGTTGGCCTTATTGGCTCATGTTCAAATTTGGAAAGGATTCAGGATTCGTGCTTTGTATAGATGCGGGTTTCCAAGGGAAGTGATACGGCTGGGTGCTTCGTCGAGAGGATATTCATGTGATGGAAGATTCATAGAGTTTATTATATTCGGGGCCAAGTCAGAGTGGGTGGCTCTCAACAATGGTTCTAGCGAATTCAAAAGTTAAAGTGTGATGCCTAATGATTTCGAGCCTATAGGTATGGTTAAGAATCAAGTTTGATAGTAGCCTTTGAGAAGAGGCACATAATGTTCTATGATATTTTGGCTTGCAATGTAGCAATTGGGAGGTACGAAATGGTTCGTGGGATTTGAGACAGCATGGTCTCGTGATTCAGGGTCACTCGGGATGAGTTCGGATTGGGGGGTGTTATATGTTGAATGGAGATATTATTATTTGTAAGGCTATCATGGATAAATTAGAAGAAGATAGAATGGTTAGCATTGGTTGAATTGGCATATTGGGGGCAATAATCGGTTTCTTCAACGAATTATGCAAGTGATTTATGGAGGTACGTGTATGGCTTGTCGACCACCGTAATTGATGTTATTCAAAGGTATTCCACTATTATGGAATGTTACGTGCAGGCGGATCCCGGAAAGGTTATAGTGGGTTAGACCATTACTCAGAGATTTGCATATTTCCACGCATGTGAGAATTTATTTATGTGTTGCTATGGTTCTCCTGAAGCGAGTTAAGTGAAAAGCTTTTATATGATGAAGTGTTAGCCTAATAGTGGGTTTGAAGCTATGATGAAAAGCATATTCTATCGTATGTTGGCATGTTAGGTGCAGTGACTGGTATGGAATTTGAAGTAAAGACCAAGGTAACAACTCGGTATGGATAAGGATGTCAGAAGCTCGGATGAGCAAGAAAGGAGTTTTGATGTTTAAGGTAAGTTGGTATTGTCTTCAGCGTCACCTGAGATCGTTATTTTGTGAGGAAGGCCTTGCATCCTGGTTCAGGACTTTTTATCGCTTTTCAGAGTTAGTGCGACCGGTGGTTTGGATGTGTAGACCTGTTATCTGAGACAGAAGTTTGCGTGAGCATGCCCCGCAGGAAGGTTGTATTAGTATGCCATGTAGCACCTTGATGATTGAAGAGTTAAACCAAGTATGCAAATTGTAATGATGTCCTTAATTGAGAATTGGTGCCGGGAAGGCACTCGGTTTATTGAATTATGGACTGTGGAAGGTTACTTTGGTTATGATGGTTGTTCTTGTGTGTTATGAGAAAAAAGGAAGTTATTATGGACCTTGAAAGATTATTAACCTAGTTCAGTGCGATCAGAACCAGCTTGAGGTTCGTGGATGGATCTAAATGGGAATATGGGCTCTAAATCAGACCAAATGTGTTCATTTCAGTAATGCGCTCCTTATGGAAGAGTGCTTAGGGTGTTATTTTATCGTCAACTATTTCATGTAATGATATATTGTGCCGTGCGAGTTGTGAGGCAGCTTGGTGAATTGCTTATGTGTTGAGGTTCCGTGTAGAGATGATGTTATATGAGTAAATGGCTCTTGAGATTCAGATTGTATATAGCACCTTAGTTGTTCTCGAGTTATAGCTTATGGCACTATATTTCTCCCCAGGGATGGTATTATGCACCTAACGTGCTTGTGACCGTTATTTGGTATCTTGCTATAATGAGCAATTTAGCTCGATGTATGTCTCCTTATCTGAGGTCTATGTGTGGATCGGGTGGCACACCACCATGGTTATGTTGCTTAAATCGGGCTGCGAACCGCAGCAGTGTGATGATGAGTGCAGTTCCCCATGTCCATTATTATGTATTCGGTTTCCTTTTTTAGTAAGGAAAGATAATATTAGTTGTGCACCCATGTCGCATGTATGATTCACGAGCGGTGTAATTGAATTTCCTTCTCAAAGTTTGCTTTCCCTTGTATCGCGTTCGATATGGTAGCCTATTGGCACATTTTAGCACCATATGAGACTTTTGGTCATGTCGGGGTGGCTTATTGCCTGAGCAGTTCGTACTGGGTGAGACGAGATCATTGGATTTAGGATTAGTGCAATCTGACTATATGAAGTATATTAAGGAGCTAAGACCATTATTTGGTTAAGAATGAGGTGATGGTTCTTGTCAGGAGTATAAAACTAATGATTTTTTTCATTCGGCAGTTGGTTATGAATTTTTACACATCCCTTCCGTCATGGAGGTATTATAAGAATTAGAGCAAGACCTATGTAGGTCATGAGGTTCAATGAGGGCATCAGATTCGTGGAATTTCCATTAACTTGATCAGAGAATGTTATTGTGGTCCTCTGAGTAAAGTGGTGCAAGTTGTGAATTCATCTAAGGTATGCAGTCATGTTTTAGGGCTACATGTAGTTATTGATACGGTGAGCGTATGTTGGAAAAGGGTCGGGCATAGAATTTCGGATGTTGGAATTAGGCTATAAGGCTTATTTGCTTGAATAAAAGGAAATATCTTCAAAATTGATCGAGCTAATGTGCTCAACTGAGTTGTGGTAGCACAGGAAGGTGCATAAAGTGTTAAACAATGATTTCAGACTACTTCAGTGTAGTTCTCAGCACGTTCGAGGACGAACGTATGTTTAAGTGGAAGAAAATGTAACAACCCGATCGGTCGTTTTGAGCCCTAGCGCGTCGTTCAGCAGTTTGAGGCAATGAGCAGCTTCATTTCAGGTGTTATTACTTGTACGCATGGTGGAAATTGAATTTTGGGAAGTTGGGAGTTGATTTGGGAAGAGAATTCTCATTTCGAAAGCTTAAAGTTGAAAGAATTAACTAGGACGGGATTTTTGAGTAAACGACATCGAAATTAGGATTCGAAGGTTCTAGCAGGTTCGTATCATGATTTCAGACTTAGGCATATGCCCGGATCGGGTTTTGGATGACTCGGGATCGTTTTGGCGCCTATTGTGGAAGTTAGTATTTTGGAAGAAATTTCATAAGTTTGGCTTGAAGTGCATTTCAGTGTTATCGATATCCGTTTGGGATTCCGAGTCTGTAATAGCTCCTTATAGTGATTCTAGAGTTGGAAGTGCAATCAGAAGTGAATTCAGAGGTCCGTAGGTCATCAGAAGATTGAAATTTGACGGTTTTTGAGAAATTTGACCGGAAGTGGACTTTTTGATATCGAGGTCGGAATCCGATTCCGGAAGTTGGAGTCAGTCCGTGATGTCGAATATGACTTGTGTGTATTATTGAAATGTGTTCGTAATGTGTTTTCGGACTGGTTGGCATGATTGTTTGGGGTCCCAGGGGCCTTGGGTGGATTATCGAAAATGGAATTTTTGGAAGGCTAAACTTGCTGGTTTCTGTCATAACCACACCTGCGAGAATAGGGTCGCACGTGTGGAGCCGCAGAAGTGGCCAAAGGATCCGCAGATGCGGGTTTTGGACTGGAAGATAAGGGACCGCAGATGCGGTCATTTTTCTGCAGATGCAGGACCGCACCTGCGGTGGAGAAGATGCAGAACTGGAAAAAAGGCAGCCTAGGAAGGACCGTAGATGCGGTACTGGGGCCACACCTGCGGAGCCGAAGAAGCGGTCGGGGGACCGCATGTGCGGAAAGTGCTGGAGGCAGAGAGGTGTTTTATAAAATGGGATTTGGTCATTTTCTCTCATATTTTCTTGGCTTGGGCGCTTTTTTTGGAGAGTTTCAAGTGGGATTTTTCATCATCAACGATAAGCTAAGATAATCCCATCCATCTTGAGTTAAATACATCGATTATGTATGGATTTTAATATGTAAATGGGTAGAAATTTGGGGTTTTGGTAGAAAGACCTAGAGATTTATATTCTTGGAATTTGACTACTATTTTGGGTATGAAATTTAGAGAAAATTATATATTTGAGTTCGTGAAGCTATGGGTAAACTTATTCTTCGAAAATTTTGGAAATCCGGGCACGTGGACCTGAGGGCATTTTCGTCAACTTTTCCATCGGGATTAGGAATTGTTATAAAATGGGCTGTAATGAATAATTGAGTATATATTAATGGATTGGTATCATTATTGGCTAGCTTTGGAGCTTTGTTCATCGATTTGAGTCTTCGGAAGAACGTGGAATGTCGGTTATGGATCTTCGGAGCGAGGTGAGTCTCCTTTCTAACCTTGTAAGAGGGAATTGTCCCCATATGTGAGTTAATTGGTTATGTGCTCCTATTTGTGGGGGCTACGTACGCACGAGGTGATGAGAGTCCGTGCGCAACTACTATTATGCTATTGTCCGGGTAGTCTATGACCAAAAAGCATGCTATACTTGGATTTTTTTAAACTTATTGACAGCTAGAATTTCTTAAATCACATCGAATCAATAAATGAATTTCAAAAGGGATTAAACTTTAATTTTTTTAAATCATTAAAGTAAAATTGGCTTTTATTGAAATAAACATTTCCCGATAAAATCTTAATTGGCTGTTTGACGGTGTATATATATGTGCACGCGTTGCATGTATGATTCGTGAGCGGGATATTTTTTTACTTAATGTTGACCGCATCGCATATATGATACATCAGCGGGGTAATAGATGCAGCTATGGTTCGCGTCATTCGACCCTCGGCAGTGCACAACTTATTTTCTGTTGGATCGGGTCGTACGCCTCGGCATAATTTGTGCATGCTTGTATTGCTTGCCTTTAGTTTATTTAAGATTGATATTTGCTCTTCATGACTTGAGATTATTGAAAACTAATGGATTATGAATCCGGAGGCTTTTAATATAAAAAGTAACTTTCACATGTTCGTGACTTAATTGAAATTTCTTTCATTTTGAATAAATCCATGATTATTCACATTAATAGTTTATCATTATTGGACCACTAGTAAGTGTCGTAGTCGACCATCTCGTCTCTACTTCTTCGAGATTATACGGGATACTCATTGAGTACACGTTGTTTTCATACTCATACTACACTTCTGTGCATTTTTGTTGCACATGCATATATACCCTCAGTCTCCTACGGGACGTAGCAGCATGGATAATACTGGGACTAGGTGAGTTGCATTGCTCGAGGCGGCCCGCAACTAGTATAGTCACTTCCAGTATATTGTATTTACTTTCTGTCCATTTGTATTCCGGTCGGATGTTGTATTGTAGTGTTTGTTAGAAATAGCTCATGCACTTGTGACACCGGGTTCTAGGAATGTCTATGGGTTTATTCAGAAATTTAAAGTTGTCAAATGTTTCATCATTTATTCAGTTGAATTTATCACGTATTGTTTAAACGCATTAAAGAAGTGATTTCGGAAATTTTTAAAACGAGAATTTAATTAAGTATTATTGGTTGGCTTGCCCGACAGCGGTGTCCGGCGCCACCACGACCCTTAGTGGATTTTGAGTCGTGTCATGAGAGCTCATATTTTGGCGATTCTTTGAAGAATTTTCAAAGGAATTCATTGCTAATCATTCATATCTTATTTTTGGTTGTATTCCATTAATCCATTGTTGATTTCCTCATTTAATTAGGGATTTGAGTTGGTAAATTGGTGGAAAATTTGAGAAAAGTTCGTAGACCGAATTTTGGGGTTTTGATCGAGATTTTGGTATTGAATTTTGAGTAAAATTTGGTATGGTTTGACTCGTGAGTGAATGGTATTCATATTTTGTGACTTTTACCCGATTCCAAAACGTGGTCCCCGGGACACTTTCTGAGCAATTTTTTAATTTCTTGTTTTTAATGTGTATAGGATTTTCCTGCTCGTAATTCGTCAAATTCTAATATAGTTTAAGATATCATCTCACAGAGATTGAAAAATCTATGCTACAAACTTGTAATATGTTAGCTACTATTTGAGAGAACCAAATTGATGAAAAGAGTAGGATTTTGAATTTATAAATTACTTTAAAAAAATTGTTGAAAATTTATATTTAAAAAGTGTTGGGAATCATTGAATTCACTTGACGATATTTTTATAATGAAATCTCAATTTCTATATATATTTCACTAATGAATAATTCCTTATTGCTAATACAATTATGTTTTGCTCACTACAAAGTAAAAAATTAATAATACTCCTTCAGGTTATATTATTAACTCACTTACGACTAGTGACGATAAGACCGAAATATGTGTCTTTCCTGAATTCTGCTAAGAGGTAGTAAAAACTTCGTGAGAATATTTTTACTACAAAATCAATAATATTGCTTATAACAATTCCTCTGTGAGAATTAAAATTGAAGTAAGCAAAAATCAAGATTTGGAATGCTAGATTGCTGAAAATTACCCTCTATCTATTGATTCACACTAGTCAGTATGTATCGATTTTGCTTCGTGAGAATTACAAAATCAATACAAGTAACTTGATAAATAAATAGATAGATGTGGCTAATTAAAATCTAACACCCCAGCATAATATAAAAGTGGAGCTAGAGAATCTTAGGCCAAGTATGTAATAAAATTGAGAAAACTATTATAAAGTTATATATCAAGCTTCATCAACTATCCCAAAAAAAAGACACTACTCCATTATCGAGTATTTGAAAAAGAAATAACTTCTATAATATGGCCTATATTGCCAACTGTCACGACCCCAAATCCCGGTCGTGATGGCGCCCAACACAACTGCTAGGCAAGCCCGACCATTCTCTCTCAACCCGAGCGTAAAGCTCAAAACCAATTTATTTAATATCTTTTAAAAACAATGCAACTATAAGTTTAGCTAATAAAATAGACAAACCAAATATCCCATTAACACTGGGAACCACCTCCCAAAGACCTGGGGGTCACGAGTCAAGAGCCTCTAGCAGTACAGTAAAAGAAGACTGTAATAATACATAATCTGGAATGTGCGGAAAATCAAATAACAAGATAATGGAGAAGTCGGGTCCTGCGGACGTCAGGCAGCTACCTCGACAACTCTGAATGAACTCTGGAGTCAGCAATAGCTCAACTAGCTCCTGAAGTACCTGGATCTGCCCATATGGTGCAGGGAGTATGGGATGAGTCTACCAACTCAGCGAGTAATAAGCATGTATAAAAACCCGAAGATTGGAAATCCACAATAAAGCACAGAGTAAAGCTATCTAACAGAGCTATACAGTTTAAATCTCAGAGATATGCATATAAAGCAACAATAATCATTGCATGAGATGCAATGCAGTACATGACCACTGCGGTACGTGCAGTCCGATCCATTGGGGTACCCGCGCTTACTGTGGGGGTTCAAACTCCGGAGGGGCTGTAGCGTAATATCATAGTAACATACGCTGTGGCACACAGCCCAATCCACTATCATTCCAGCTACATGCATACAAGCCTCACAGGCACATATATCTTACCATTTTTAGTCAAGTTCATTAGAAGAAAACATAGAATTAGGTGTCAAACCTCAATATTTACCAAATCATGTTAAACAGAGTTCTAGTGCAGGGCTGATGTCATGAAAGCATGCTATAATGCATAGAAACAATGATAACGATCCTCACGGGATCCAATTAACCGGCAC
>MU737176.1:43706-74285 GCA_026770625.1 Nicotiana glauca | reverse complement strand
ATATCAAAATTCTTCAAATTTTTCACAGATTCCACATATTTCAACATAAAAGCTTTCCGGCTACGCGCCCAGACTGCACACGCAAATCGAAGTAATAGAAAATGAGGTTTTCAAGGCCTCGGAAGTACAGAACAGATGAGGAAAACAGGTGATGACCCTTTGGGTCGTCACACGCTACTCCAGTGTATAATTCTTTTTATTCTGGGAGGAAATAATCCACAACCTCGGCTGCTAGGAGGGGATTAAGTTCATTAAGGAAAGATTGTGAATTTAGTGGGCTGGAATTAAATTTTATTTCTTTTACATTTCTATTTATATGTTATTTTATCTTCTCCAGAATTATTTTACAAATACAGTTTACTAATATTTCTTTCTTTATGATATGATAGTGGTGACTTTTGTGCATGGGAGATTCTATTGCCTCACAATGACTTAGTTATATATGAGTTGCATCTCTCATGCTTACACAGTCTCACGTATTTTACCCAAAACTGTTGATAAATGTCAAAGTGAAACACCAAGGACTTTTTTTTGTGCTGCATGTAGTATCCTAAGTTTTACATCCATCTCATGATCACAAACTAAATACTGCTGAGTGCTCTTACTCCATATATCATAGGAACTATACTATCATTTTTCTTTGGTCTTTTTCTTTTTCTTCAATTTTTGCCATTGTGATGAAACTATTTTGTGCAGATGTGCTGCAAGTGTTGAGTAAAAATAGAGGAATTGTCGTCATTTACATTGCTCTCACTTATAATACAAATATACATATATAACATGACAATGAGAACAATATGCTATTTATTCAAAGAGATTAACCAGATATATTTACTGTGGTACTTCCAAAATAAGCAAGCTTCTTATTTTTGTTCATGGCTTAGTAATCATATTCATCTAGCTGTACATATATCATTATAAAAAACGAGATGCTTGAACTGGAAAAGATCTTTACTTATTAATTGAGCATGTCATTTTAAGTGACCTGTCAAATAGTAGTTGCAATTTATACTAATAAATTTTCTTGTGTTGATCGCAGAAAATGGGGGAGATCAATTTTGGGAGAGGATTATTGAGGGTCAGCTAATTGCTTGGCATGTCCCAGTAGAATGGAGAGAAAATCTTATTGTTACTTATCGAGAGATTTCTGTTCTGTTGTATAGAGCTAAAGAATGCAATATTCAGTGCATGCAATCTATCAAACGGCATTTTATGCAGTTCTTGCTCCTTATATGCTCCCTCATATATATCCTTTGAACATGTTTATCATAAATGATAGATTTAAATGGTGATGACTGAGTCGGTCTTAAATATGTGTGTTGTATCTCATATCACATGATAACTACAAAATAATGTTGGACCCATACTGAGCACGAGCTTAGCTAACCTAATAATAATAGAAAGAAAAGAAAGGGAAAAAATTTTGTTTGGTTTTGTAGATTTCGGGAGAAATTCAAAAATAGTCAGATTTACAAGTGATCATTCAAAAATAGTCATAGTTTCAAAAAGTAATCGAAATTAGCCACTTTTTATGTAAAGATAAATCTGAACGAAAACACTATTCAAAATCCAAAAAAATACTCCAGTATAATATACTGAAATTCTAGTACAATGTATTGGAGTAAGTGAACCGTTCAAGATGATGGTGTAAGAAATACTTCGTACACAAGCCATTATCCATTTCACAAATTTCTCTGGAAATGCTAAGGCACAAAATACTTGTTCAAGAAAAGGCCATTCAAGTGAATTATATGTCTTCTGCATGTCCAGCTACATCATGCTTCTTGGTGACTCCCCTTTCCTTCCATAAGCTTTTACTAGCTCATGACTCCGTATGATATTATCAATAATAACTCTTCTAGGTACAAAAGCAGATTGAGTCTTATCTATTAGATCATCCATGATTCCTTGTAGTCGACTAGTCAGGACTTTTGAAATGATTTTGTAGATTGTAGTGTTGGAATTGCATATAGGTGTTCATAACACGCAGCGGAAGACAAAAGCAATCCTAGGCAGAAATTTTCGTATTTTAAATTTATTTACATATCAAAGATCGGATCTAAGACGTACCTTGTAAAGAAAGTCTCGTTTTAAATTTCTTTGAAAGTGCGAAGACTCTATGCATATCCACACCGAGACCGATCCTTGCTATCAACTCTTTGATAAATGAAACCCGTGAACAAATTGAAAATATTGTGCTGAAATTTTTCTAAAAAATCTCAACTTATTGTTACATTACAAGAGCTATTATTGTCAACAATGTTTTTCTCTTGATTTTTATGGCTTCTCAAATCTTTTATTTTTCACTTCAAAAATGAAAGATGAAAAATGTGGAAGATTTAAGACATTTGCTACTACAAATCAATGTCATTATATACTAAATCAAGAGTAAGTCTTTTTTGATATAAAAATTGAATCCATTGAAAAATATATAGTGGAATGAATATGACAAAATTCTTTTATTAACTTTGTAAAAGTTTTCCCTTGAAAAATATATCTCATTCTAAATGGAATGAATATGACAAACTTCCTTTATTAACTTTGTAAAAGTTTTCCATTGAAAAATATATCTCATTCTAAATGGGATGAATCTTCCAAGATCTTGAGGAGTTTGAATTGAATTCTTCCGTAGGAATTCTTTCATGGAATTCCATGTCCAATCAAAATTGGATCAAGTGTTCTTCATTAATATTGTGTGTGTACATATATATATACACCTTATATACACAAATATTAATTATATATATCACACATATATATTTTAACCAAAAGATACAATTTAATTTCCCGTCCAAATAGGAACTTTAATTTATTCACAATATTAATTATATCCTCTGTGCTAGCAAAGAATATAATAATATTTTATTTGAACTAATAACTAAATTTATTTGGCTAATTAAATTCCTTAATTTAATTATCAAATAATAAAGTAATTAATCCTTTTACAATAATTAGAACACTCGTTAGTGTGCGACCTCATAGGTTCAATACTAAGCCGGTAGTAAATTGATCACATCAATATACTAATCAAGGGTGGCATTTAGCAATACTCCTTAACGACCGGATAGAATGAAGTATACAATTTACTCTCAAGAACTAGTAGAAGAATAATGTAGTAATTCCTTCTGTCCTTATAGCTCTGGATCACCCTAGGATATGGTTCAACTGTCAAATCCAAATAGGCGACCAACTATGTGTTTATGTCAAATATAATTGACCATTGAATGATCTAAGAAACTCTTTTCTTCTTTTATTCAATTGCCCTGGCCAAGGTCTTTATTTGATCGTTTATAATTCATGACAACATGGAGCTTAAACTCATTACTAAGAGTTGACAGATTCCATCTTGGATCAATCACTAATTCTACAAGTATTTAATCGTACCTAATATCCTTTCAACTATTGCCCTAGGGCCATAGGTGTCTAGTATCAAAGCACAATAAATAACTTGTCAATTACTATGATGATCTTAGGTCAAAGGAAATTATTACATCATATTCTTCAAGAGAATATCCCATTGACAGTTTACAGCAATTCTAACCATTAGGAATTATCCAATGAGTCATTTCAATGATCATATCTATATATGCATCATCTATCTATATAAATTAGTTAATGAGATCAATTAATCTTTATCCAATAAAGACAATCACATAAATATTGATCTTACCAGATTACCAATGGCTAAATTAATAATCCTACGATCAAGAACAAATTTAGATTAAATTATAAGAAACTTGACTTTCATTATTATGATCTTCATCACAATGTCAAATCTCAAAATTTAATCAAGGAATTTATCAAGTTAATCAAATAATTAATAATAACTATGATAAAAGATTATCAAATGCCATATATATTTTATATCAAATAACCTTCACAAAATTATGTTCAAATCATCAAATATGATATTGGATCTAGGGCATATATACTATATTCTTAACAATCTCTCACTTGCACTAGAGCCAATTACTCATGTACTTCATCCCCAATTTCCACTTGTGCTTGTCAAACTCCTTTGCATAAGAGATTTAGTGAATAGGTTTGCTGCATTTTCCTTTCCATCAACTTTTTGAATCTCCACATCTCCACGTTCAATGATCTTTCTTATCAAGTGATACCTTCGCAGAACGTGTTTTTGGACTTTTGGTGTGATCTTGTTTTTTTTTGCTTGAGCAATAGCTCCAGTATTGTCACACAATAGTGGAACCACACCTTCTATTGAAGGGACCACACTAAGTTCAGTTAAGAACTTTTTCTTCCATACAGCTTCCTTAGAAGCCTCACTAACTGCTATATATTTTGCTTCAATCACTGAATCAGCTACTGTAGCTTGTTTGGATCTTTTCCAACTTACTGCACCATCATTTAAGGTAAATACATAACCAGAAATAGACTTGCTATCATCTCTATCTGAAGAGAAACTTGCATCAGTATAACCTTCAAGTTTTAACTCAGAATCTCCATAGATGAGGAATTGGTCTTTTGTCCTTCTTAAGTACTTAAGAATGGTATTCACCACCTTCTAATGTTCCTCACCAGGATTTGCCTAATATCGCCTAGTCACTCCAAGTGCATAAGCCACATCAAGATGTGTACATGTCATGGTATACATGATAGCTCCCTTCACTAGCGTACAGGATCCTATTCATGTGTTCTCTCTCTTTGGGTGTTTTAGGACAATCCTCCCTATTGAGAGTAATTCCAGTGTCAATTGTTAGATAGCCTCTTTTGGAATTATCCATATTATACCTCTTTAAGATGGTATTAATGTACAAAGACTGGTAAAATCCAAGAAGCTTCCTAGATCTATCTCTATAGATCATTATTCCTAATATATAAGCTGCTTCTCCCAAGTCTTTCATGGAGAACTGTTCAGATAGCAAAATCTTGGTACTTTGAAATGCCGGTATGTCATTCCCTATGAGCAATATATCATCAACATACAACACTTAGAATATAATTGTGCTCCCACTAATATTTTTGTACCCACAAGATTCTTCTTCGCATCTAACAAAATTGAACTTTTCAATTGTCTTGTTACAGCGAATATTCCAACTTTGAGAAGCTTGTTTAGTCCATAAATGGATCTTTGTAGCTTGCAAATTTTATTATGATCAGACGAATATGTGAAACCTTCAGGTTGTGTCATGTACACATCCTCTTCTAGCTCACCATTAAGGAAAGTTGTTTTCACATCCATTTGTCATATTTCATAATTATAGTATGTTGCTATAGCAAGCAAAGTCCGTATTGTTTTGATCATTTCCACCGGAGAGAAAGTTTCTTCATAGTCGACTCCTTCTTTTTGACGATATCCCTTGGCAACAAGACGGGCTTTGTAGGTCTCCACCTTTCCATCTGCTCCAATCGTTTTCTTAAAAATACATTTACAACCTATAGATTTTATATCCTTTGAAGGTTCAACTAAAGTTCATACTTTATTTTCCTTCATGGATTTCATTTCGAATTCCATGGCCTTTTGCCATTTCTCATAATCAAAACTTTGTATAGCCTCTTCATAGGTCTTTGGGTCATCATCATTATAATTAACCTCATTTGATACATCATCTTGTACCATTAGATTTAATCTAGTTGGTACATGACATTCTTGTGTAGACCTTCTAAGAGGTACTTATACAACATGTTCACCTTGTGCTGGATTTGGTTGGTGTTCAATTTGGTTTGGACCTGGTTCATTAACCTGTTCTTGAACTATATTTAGTTCTTGAATTTCAACCGTTGAAGATGGCAACTTCCTTGGAAACTTCAAAATATCCAATAAAGGTTCTTCAACTTAGGTCTCATGATCTTTATATTGTGTTGATTCATTAGTTTCTTGAACTTCATTAAGTTCTATTTCTCCATCATAATTTCCTTCTAAAAGAAATTCCCTTTCCAAAAAGGTTGCTCCTCTTGCCACAAACACTTTATGGTCAGAAGGGTGATAGAAATAATATCTCATTATTTCTTTGGGATATCCAATGAACCTACATTTATCAGATCATGAGTCAAGTTTATCAGACTGCATTCTCTTAACATAAGTTGGACAACCCCAAATTTTAATATGTTTAAGGTTAGCTTACATCCTTTCCATGTCTCATATGGTGTTGTAGAGACTGACTTAGTGGGAACTTTATTTAGTTAGTATGTTGCTGCTTCCAAAGCATATCCCCACAAATTTATTAGAAGATCAGTGAACCCTATCATAGATCTCACCATATCTAATAAGGTTTGATTTCTAATTTAAAAAACACACCATTATATTTGGTGTTCCTAGAGGTGTCCACTGTGAGAGAATCCCATTTTCTTTGAGATACTTAGTAAAATCTTCACTAAGATATCCTTCACCTCTATCAGACCTTAGTACCTTAATACTTTTACATGTCTGTTTCTCAGCTTCACTACGGAACCTTTTGAACATTTCAAAAGATTCAGATTTGTGTTTCATAAGATACACAAATCCATATATTGACATATCATTAGTGAAAGTGATGAAGTAAGAATATCCACCTTTAGCTTGAATTTTTATGAGCCCACAAACATCTGTATGAATTAGTCCCAATAATTCAGTAGCTCTTTCTCCATTTCCAGTAAATGGAGATTTGGTCGTTTTTCCTTTTAAACAAGATTCACAAGTTGGATATGATTCAAAATCATATTTGTCAAGGTACCCTTCCTTGTACAACTTGTTAATTCTTTTCTATCCAATATGACCAAGTCTACAATGCCAAAGGTATGTATGATTTACTTAATCATCTCATTTTCTCTTAAGACTTGAAACATGCATAATTGAATTATCATTCACATTAGGTAAGACATAAACATCATGTTGGAGATAGTCATTCACATATAAATTATTACCATAATAAATTGAGCAAATACCATTGCCTATATTTATGTGAAAACTACATTTATCTAATGTAGAAGCTGAAATTATGTTCAAAACAAATTTAGGAACGTAATAACAATCATCCAACATAAGTACTTTGCCCGTAGGCATTATCAAAGAAATTGACCCTACAGCTATGGCCGCAACTTTTGCACCATTTCCAACTTGTAGATTAACTTCTACTTTCTTTAACCTCCTACTTATCTTGAACTCTTGCAACATATTGTATATGTTATAACCACTGCCAGTATCTAATACCCACAGTGATGAATTAGTAGTAGCTAAAGAAACCTTGAAAATATTTTTCATTAATGTCTCGCCTTGTTTCTTGTCCTTTAAAGTAGCAAGATACTCCTTGCATTTTCTCTTTCAATGCCCTTTATTCTTACAGTGAAAACATTCATCATCATATACTGACTGCAAGATCAAATCTTCAGAAAGCTCTTTACCAAGCTTATACCCCAACTTCTCATGTTCTTCGGTAAGAACAATCATATGATTGACAAGGGGTCTAATTGCAGATTTTTCAATGTCCAACTGTGTATCAACCTGTCACGACCCAAACCTGGTCCGGTCTTGATGGCGCCTCTCGTGAAGACAAGGCCAGCCAACCAACTCAAAGTGCCTTTCTAACAATAGTTATACATAAATAAACAGTTTCAAAGATAATTTAATAACATTATTTCGCGGAAATACAACCCAAACTCATCCCAAACCGGGGTGTCACAAGTCACGAGCATCTAAAGGAGTCTAAATACATTTACAAGACCAGTAGTATACAATATGGAATTTAAAATTCAAAAGGTAGAAAATTCGGTGTCGCGGACGCTGGCGGTCACCTGGCTCAGATATGATAGCAAGTCTTCAATCAGCTCAAAACCCGCTATCGGGTAACAAATACCTACATCTGCACACGAAGTGCAGGGAGTAAAGTGAGTACTCCGACCCAGTGAGTAATAAAAATAAATACAGTCCGAAGATAAGAAAACACAGTAAATACACAAAGTAAGCTATAATCCAAATATACAGCAATGTATGGAACTGAACAGCTGAGCAAAAATTAAAAATACAAATGCATGAATGCAATGTAATGCATATGATGGTACATTCCAGTACCCACTGCAGCGTGCAGCCCGAGCCACCCATATTTATTTAACATCGACGGCGCTCACTGGGGGTGTGTACAGATTCCGAAGGGGCTCCAACAGCCCAAGCGCAATATCAAGCCATCTTGTGGCATCAATCAAATCCTGGTCAGTCATTGTTAGCTGACCCATTTACATCATATAGTGACATTGTTACCATTGTTTCAAGTTCCTGCTATGGCGCGCAGCCCGAGCCACCCATAATATTTCAAGTCACATCACACAGTGTCATTGTTACCACTATTTTAAGTCACTGCAGCGGCGCGCAGCCCAAGGCACCCATAATCAGTCCAGAAAATATCATAAGCACCATGGGCATTTATAAAACAGTAGTTCTCAGCCCGAAATAACATTTAAAATATCATTTGAGTTTTCAACACTTAGAAATATGGCTGAGTTTGCAAAACAGTATTTAAAATCTTGGACTGAAACCAAATGATATGCAAGTCACGCTAAAGCAGTAATATCCATCCCCGAAGGATTCTACAAGTCGGCACAAGGTCCCAAACATGGCATCCAGCCCAGTAAATATCAATAAAGTATGTGTATCAATCACCAGTATAGTATAAATATCACGCGGGATGGACCAAGTCACGATTTTCAATAGTAACCGACCCCGCACTCGTCATGAAGTGCGTGTCACGCCTCAATATAGCATTAAGATGTGAAAGTCTAGGGTTTCAAACCCTCAGAACAACATTTACATCTATTACTCACCTCTAGCCTGCCAAATACTACTCCGCGATGCCCTTTCCTTTCGTATCGACCTCCTCGCGCGTCGAATCTAGCCAAAACCACAACGAATACATCACAATAGGATAAGAGAATATAACCCAATCGAAAAGACTCGAAAAATATCAAAAATTACAAAATTGGCTAAACCCGAGCCCCGGGCCCGCTTCTCAAAAAATTACAAAATTTACATCACCGGATTCTTCATCTCTCCACGAGTCTGTACATATCAAATTTACCAAAATCAGAGTTCAAATGGCCCCTCAAATCTCCATTTTAACTCTCTTAAGTTTCAAGTCCTAAACCACCAATTTTGCCCATAAATTACTTGAGTTTTCATCTCTAATCCATGTATTAGTATCATAAAATCGAGTTTTAAGTTCAAGAAACTTACCTCAAGTCGTTTTCCCCTTGAATCCCTCTTTAATCTCCACCAAGAAGCTCTCAAAATGATCAACTATGGAGGAAAAATGACCCAAAAATCGCGGATATAAACTCACTGCCCAGATTTTTCGGAATTACTGTTCACCCGTGCGGTTACTGTTCACGCTGCTAAAAAAAATACAGCGCCACAGAAGATTGCAGCACTTTTATTTTTCACTAAAATGGCTCTAACTCCATCATACGAACTTGGAATTCAATGATTCTTGTTCCTATGAGTCACATATAATAATACGAACACAACCCTTCAATCGAAACTCAATTCAGAGCTCATTTGCCCAGTTTAATACCCATTTCGCTCGTTAAGCAATTAACTCATGGTTCGCGTCAAAAACCCAATCGCGACTTGATGAAATTAGACCAAAATTTTCAGATCAGTCCTATAATTCATTATCAAAATTCCGGAAGTCTCGAAATCAAATTTGGATCTTTAGAACTAAAAATGAACCTTTAGATCATTACATGCTTATGCTCAAAACAGCAAAAATCTTCCAAAAACTCTTCCAAAACTTATCCGAGTCTCATGGAATCCCAACAAAGTATACTAACAAGTCCCATAATATGACACAAACTTAGTTGTTTCTTCGAATCACCAAAAACAACGCAAAAATACTAAATTCACCTTGGATTCAAGCCTATGAACTTTGGAACTTCTAACTTCCACATCCGATGCCGAAACACGTCAAAACTAGTCCGAATGACCTCACATTTTGCAGACAAGTCCAAAATGACATAACGAAGCTACAGCAACTCTCGGAATTCAATTCCGACCCTCGAATGAAAACTCTCGGAATAAGTCATTTCTTCTTATAAAACGCAAGAACTACCACCATAGCCGGGACAACACCCCACAATCCACAACCAAATGAACCGAACGACTTCATATAGATCTTAGATATTCTTCCAACATTTCAACTTTCTTAAGTCCCCAAAATTTGACTAACTCCCAAATTTTTTTAAATATTTCGGTAGAGTCTCCCTTGTAATTGGGCCTATCCACCTGTCAGAGTAACACCAAAACAACTCCTAACAGCATGTCCACAACCCAACAACTACCACAAGTATATCAATAACACTAATCTCCGCATTACAAGCCCGACATTATCACAATGATATCTTGACATGAAACGTATCATTTGTATGATCATAACCACATTTCTGGTCTTAATAGTTGTTCATAAATAATTCCATCATTATCAATAAATCTCATATTAATCACCACCTCATTTCAAATTTTTTACAATACTGACAACAGAATGTGAGGCATGAAGACCTCATTATTACTTACTCGGATTAATGAATCACATTTAACGCCGCCTGGGAACTCATCTCATAAGCTAAAACTCAATGTTTACAGTACAATAATGGCTGAATATGAACATAAAATATTCAAGAATTATCAAATCAACCTAACTGGCATGACTCCCTTTTAATATTATCATACGAATTAAACTTTACAAAGGGAAACTTTAAACCCATAAATATTTACCACAAGGACCTCGTCCTTACATAACCTCCACCGTCATACACATTACACAATCACTTAGTCTTCCTGAGTCTAAACTCATACTATAACATGAAATTTACTTCACTCCAAATAGGAGACTTGAAAAGATTCTTCATGCCCATAACTCGGAGCTACACCTCTAATCACAATGGAATCATACACTTAATAGTTCACCTATCATCCAGCAGATCTTCCTCAACACTTCCAAGTCATGTAGAAACATCTCGCAGTACTAACATACCCATCACATAGCTACCCAGCCGCCATTCCCACTAATAGGGGAAATATCGGACATATGAGTTCAAAACACTTGCTCACACAATTAGCACCTCAGTGCTCAAGCCATAGGAAAAGATCCGGCCTCAAGTCCTTCAGACTGGCCCAACATCAACCCAAAGAGATCACGTCACGCCCCTCAATCGGGGAATCACAATCTATCAAGGCACATCTGATACTAAGCACTCATGCACGCATGCGAACGCGTGGAAGGAATTTCAAGAGTTACTTTTCAAGCTGAATCAAGAACGCACGATAAGAATTCAAGAATGTGAAGTTTTCCTAAAGGTTCTGTAGTCTCTCGAGGATAAATACAGACGTCTCCATACCGATCTGCGGGACTCTACTAAACCTGCTCATGACTCGTGAAACCTATGTAATCTGTGCTCTGATACCAACTTGTCACGACCCAAACACTGGTCCGGTCGTGATGGCACCTCTCGTGAAGACAAGGCCAGCAAACCAACTCAAAGTGCCTTTTTAACAATAGTTAAACATAAATAAACAATCTCAAAGATAATTTAATAACATTATTTCACGGAAATACAACCCAAACCCAGCCCAAACCGGGATGTCACAAGTCACGAGCATCTAAAGGAGTCCAAATACATTTACAAGACCAATAGTATACAATGTGGAATTTAAAGGTCAAAAGGTAGAAAATCTGGTGCCGCGGATGCTGGCGGTCTCCTGGCTCAGATATGATAGCAAGTCTTCAATCAGCTCAAAACTCGATACCGGGTAGCAAATACCTGCATCTGCACATAAGGTGCAGGGAGTAAAGTGAGTACTCTGACTCGGTGAGTAATAAAAATAAATACAGTCCGAAGATAAGAAAACACAGTAAATACACAAAGTAAGCTATAATCCAAATATACAGCAATGTATGGAACTGAACAGTTGAGCAAAAATAAAAAATACAAATGCATGAATGCAATGCAATGCATAGGATGGTACATTCCAGTACCCACTGCAGCGCACAGCTCGAGCCACCCATAATTATTTAACGTCGACGGCGCTCACTGGGGGTGTGTACAGACTCCGGAGGGGCTCCTACAGCCCAAGCGCAATATCAAGCCATCTCGTGGCATCAATCAAATCCTGGTCAGTCATTGTTACCTGACCCATTTACATTATATAGTGCCATTGTTACCATTGTTTCAAGTTCCTGCTACGGCGCACAGCCCGAGCCACCCATAATGTTTCAAGTCGCATGTGCCACTGTTACCACTATTTTAAGTCACTGCTGCAGCGCGCAGCCCGAGCCACCCATAATCAGTCCAGAAAACATCATAAGCCCCATGGGCATTTATAAAACAGTAGTTCTCAGCCCGAAATAACATTTAAAATATCATTTGAGTTTTCAAAACTTAGAAATATGGCTGAGTTTGCAAAACTGTATTTAAAACCTTGGACTGAAACCAAATGATATGCAAGTCATGCAAAAGCAGTAATATCAATCCCCGAAGGATTCTACAAGTCGGCACAAGGTCCCAATCATGGCATCCAGCCCAGTAAATATCAATAAAGTATGTGTATCAATCACTAGTATAGTATAAATATCACGCGGGATGGACCAAGACACGATTCCCAATAGTAACCGACCCCGCACTCGTCATAGAGTGCATGTCACGCCTCAATATAGCGTTACAATGTGAAAGTCCGGGGTTTCAAACCCTCAGAACAGCATTTACATCTATTACTCACCTCTAGCCGGCCAAATACTACTCTGCGATGCCCTTTCCTTTCGTATCGAACTCCCCGCACGTCGAATCTGGCCAAAACTACAACGAATGCATCACAATAGGCTAAGGAAATATAACCCAATTGAAAAGACTCGAAAAATATCAAAAATCACGAAATTGGCAAAACTCGAGCCCCGGGCCCGCTTCTCAAAAAATTATGAAATTTACATCACCGGATTCCTCATCTCTCCACGAGTCCGTACATATCAAATTTACCAAAATCGGAGTTTAAATGACCCCTCAAATCTCCATTTTAATTCTCTTAAGTTTCAAGCCCTAAACCACTATTTTTCCCCATAAATTACTTGAGTTTTCAGCTCTAATTCATGTATTAGCATCATAAAATCGAGTTTAAAGTTCAAGAAACTTACCTCAAGTCGTTTCCCCCTTGAATCCCTCTTTAATCTCCACCAAGAAGCTCTCAAAATGATCAACTATGGAGGAAAAATGACCCAAAAATCGTGGATATAAACTCACTGCCCAGATTTTTCGGAATTAATGTTCACCCGCGTGGTACTGTTCACGCCCGTGGCCACTGTTCACCCGCACGGTTACGATTCACGTGCGGGGTTAATGTTCACGCTGCTAAAAAAAATGCAGCAGCCACAGAAAATTACAGCACTTTTATTTTTCACTAAAATGGCTCTAACTCCATCATACGAACTCGGAATTCGATGATTCTTGTTCCTATGAGTCACAAATAATAATATGAACACAACCCTTCAATCGAAACTCAATTCGGAGCTTATTTTCCCAATTCAATACCCATTTCGCTTGTTAAACAATTAACTCATGTTTCGCGTCAAAAACCCAATCGCGACTTGATGAAATTAGACCAAAATTTTCAGATCAGTCCTATAATTTATTATCAAAATTCCGGAAGTCTCAAAATCAAATTTGAATCTCTAGAACTAAAAATAAACCTTTAGATCATTACATGTTTATGCTCAAAATGGCAAAAATCTTTCAAAAACTCTTCCAAAACTTATCCAAGCCTCATGGGATCCCAACAAAGTATAGTAACAAGTCCCATAATATGACACAAACTTAGTTGTTCCTTTGATTCACCAAAAACAACGCAAAAATACTAAATTCACCTCGGATTCAAGCCTATGAACTTTGAAACTTCTAACTTCCACATCCGATGCCGAAACACTTCAAAATTAGTCCGAATGACCTCAAATTTTGCACACAAGTCCAAAATGACATAACGAAGCTACAGCAACTCTCGGAATTCCATTCCGACCCTCAGATCAAAATCTCACCTATCAACCAGAATTCGCCAAAATACTAACTTTGCCAATTCAAGCTTAATTCTACACCGGTCATCACAAAAATATTCCGGACACACTCCTAAGTACCAAATCACCTAACGAAGCTATCCGAACCGTAAAATTCGCATTTCGAGCTGTCTAACACATAAGTCAATATCCGGTTGACTTTTCCAACTTAAGCTTCCTTAAAAGAGACTAAGTGTCTCAAACCTTACCAAAATCATTCCGGAATGACTTCAAATTTTACACACAAGTCACATTCGATATTATGGACTTGCCCCAACTTTCGGAATAGCATTCCGACCCCGATATCAAAATTTTCACTTCCGGTCGAATTTTCTCAAAAACCTTCAAATTTCTATATATAGCCAAATGACTTCAAAATGACCTCCGGACATCCGAATTCACTTCTGATCACGCTCCCAACTCCAGAATCACCATACGGAGCTATTCCCAGACTCGGAATCCCAAACGGACATCTATATCACTGAAATACCTTCCAACCTAAATTTATGAAATTCTTCTAAAATACTAACTTCCACAATATACGCCAAAATGCTCATAAGTTATCCAAAACCAAATTCGGACATAAGCCCAGGTCCGAAATTGTCATACGAACATGCTGAAACTTTCAGATCCCGATTCTGAGGTCGTTTACTCAAAATTCTAATCTTAACCATTTTTTTTTCAACTTAAGGCTGCCATAATGAAAATTTTTCTTTCCAATTTGGCTCTGAATTTCCCGAAATTCAATTCTGACCATACGCACAAGTCAATATACCTAAAATGAATCTATTCATGACTTCCAACTGCTGAACGACATGCTAGAGCTCAAAATGACTGGTCGGGTCGTTACACAACCATATTCTTAATATATTCAATGATTGCAGTTGGATCCATATTCTGATGTTTCCTCTAGAGTTCAGAACTCATAGAAGCGATAATGAAGTATTTAATAGCAAGGCATTCTTCCAAGTGTTTCTGATAAACTTTGGTGCCTTGATCATCATTCTTCGGTGGGATTATATTTGCAGGCATATCGATCACATCAATAAGCTTTTAATGCATGAGAACAATTCTCAAATTTCGATACTACTCATCAAATTTTGGTCTTACCAACGTGTTGGTCTCAAGTATTTCACGCAGTGATATGACTGTCATATTAAGAAATCTAAAATATAGAAAAGAAAAATCAATAATATAAGAATATATTTGCATATATCATAAAGACATGGACTTTTATCTAAATGATATTTCCACTAATTATTTTAAACTATTTTCCCTCATTATAGTTTACATAATTTTTATTTCTGTTAGTGGGATAAAGGAATCCTTTAACAATATGTATAAGCCTCTTAGAAGTCAAATCGTTTATCATATATATTTTAAAGGCGGGTGATCTTACCAATTGTATCCCCATACAATTTCCTTAAATAGCTCTTGTCAAATAGTTCCCTGATAGTCAGGTCGATCCTATTGTCATAGTTGAGTTCAACCATTATGATAACAAAGAACTTATTAAATTTTATACTCCTCCGGTAGTCCAGACGTCTAGTAAAAGAATTGAATAATTATTTCAATCCATACATCTAATGCAATAAATAATTTTAATATATTCTCGAACTATAAGTCTCCTGGCAGTCAGGTCGCTCCTTATAAAAAAGAAATAAGCAAAATTACTTACTTTGATGGATAGCTCTATAATAAAATACCTTATATTTATTATTTAAGAACTCAAATTCTAGTAAGAGGGAATTGTTACTAAAATAACTTTTAATAACATGATCAAATCTTTATAGCATGTGAATTTAGTTCAAGTTGTCTACATGCTTAGTCTTAAATTAATTTACATCACATGTAATAAATAATTCAAAATTATGTAATGAACAAGCACGTGACAATAAAAACTAAATTCAATATATTCTAACATGTTTATCTTATACATCAAATATCACAAAAAAAAAATCCATACTAGAATATTATTATTAATTAACATCTCACGAACTAATAACAATTAAAATAACAATAGAATCCAATAACCTATTATAGATATTCGTTGTATCTAATACAAAAATTTTAAATATAAGTTACGAATTATCACAATAGTTAACCTATATGTATACATATTTTATTCATAATAAAGTAATATAAATACATATGTATTTAAAAAATTTAATTATATCACAAGACACGTGTATTATGGTTTGAACTCTTCAAATATAATCTTTAAAATATTTCATAAATAAGTTTTAAACACAATAAATCACGGCTCTGATACCACTGTTGGATTGCATATATGTCTTCATAAACGCAGCGGAAGATAAAAGCAATCCTAGGCAGAAATTTTTGTGTTTAAAATTTATTTACATATCAAAGATCGGATCTAAGACGTAACTTGTGAAGAAAATCTAGTTTTAAATTTTTTCGATAGTGTAAAGACCCGACCAGTTATTTTGAGCTTTTACACTTTGATCGCCAGTTTTCGGTCATGACTTGCCCCGTGTTATGCATTATGATTGATGTGGTGGTTTTGGTTTTCAGGAAAATCGGAATGAACTTGAAAGAGTAGTCTCAGTTGAAAGCTTTGAATTTGAAGTGTTTGACCAAGAGTTGACTTGTGTGTATACGAGCTTGGATCGGAGTTTTTATGATTTGGTTAGCTTCGTCGGGTGATTTATGACTTAGGAGCGTGAATGGAATTGTTTTTGGAGGTCCAGTGTAGAATTAGGCTTGAATTGGCGAAGTTAGTATTTTGGCGAATTTCGGTTGATAGGTGAGATTTTGATCTGAGGGTCGGAATGGAATTTTGAGAGTTGCTATAGATTTGCTATGTGATATGTGTGCAAAATAGCAGGTCATTCGGACGTTGATTGGTTGGGTTTTTGATCAAATGCGTGTTTCAGAAGTTTTTAGAAAACTTAGGCTTGAATTCGATGTGAATTAATGGTTTTGGTGTTGTTTGAGGTGTTTTGGTGATTGGAACATGTTTGAATGAAGTTTTAGGATGTGTTGGTGCTTTTGGTTGAGGTCCCGGGGGCCTCGGGTGAGTTTTGGATGGTCAATCGGACCATTTTTGGAGTTTGGAAATTGCAGAAATTAAAGGTTCAGTGTTGTAGAGATTTATCTCTTCGCGTTCGTGAGAGGAGCCTTGCGTTTGCGTAGAAGGAATATGGAAGGCAGGAATTTAAGCCTTTGCGTTCGCGCTTGAGGGCTCGCATTCGTGAAAGGATGGGAGTTGATGCTTCGCGTTCGCATAGGTTCCTTCACGTTCGTGTATAAGGATTTGGGGTTCAGTGGAATTACTCTTCGTGTTCGCATCAGGTGCCTTCCGTTCGCGTAGGTTTGGGAGCTGAGGCATTACGTTCGCGACCCCGGTGTCGCGTTCGCATAGGGTAAGTTTTGGTCAATGCAAGGTTGTGCTTCGCGAACGCATAGGTTTGACCGCGTTCGCGAAGAAGGAAGGGTCAGACCTGGGCAGAATGTTTTATAACATTTCATCCGCGATTTTGGGGCTCACTCACTCCATTGTTGATCTTTTTGAGAGCTTTTTGAAGGAAATTGAAGAAGGATTCAAGGAGAATCGATTGGAGGTAAGAGTTTTGAACTTAAAACTCGTTCTTATTGTGAAATCCACCTAGAAATTTATGGAAATTAAGCCAAAAATTGAAGAACTAGGGCTTGGGATTTTGAAACTTAATTTAGGGATTTGAAGGACCATTTGAGGTCGGATTTGAGAACTTTTGGTATGTACGAACTCGTGAGGAGATAAGGAATCTGTTGATGTTAAATTTTTTTGATTTTCGAGAAGTAGGCCCAGGGCTCGAGTTTTTGCAGTTTTGTGTTTTTCGATTCTTTTCGATTGGGTTATGTTCTCTTAGCCTATTGTGATGTATTCGCTCTGATTTTTGATAGATTCGACGCGCGTGGAGGCTGATTTGAGGGGCAAAGGTGTCGCGAGCTAGATATTTCACCGGTTCAAGGTGAGTAATGATTGTAAATAATATCCTGAGGATTTGAAAACCCGGATTTTCACACCGTAGTGCTATATTGAGGTGACTTGCACGCCGGATAGAGAGCGTAGGGTAGAGAACCGTTGGGGATTGTGACTTGGCCCATCCCGATTGATGATCTTACCATGTATTTGACTGAAACTTATTTGATATTATCATGATTTGGGTTGATTGCCATAGTTGGGCTTTGTACCAATTATTTGAACCCTTCGAGGATTTTATCACTGTTTCCTCACTATTTGACATACTACTTGAACTCAGTCCTGTTGATTATACTGTTTTACAAACTCAGCCGTTTTAATTGAACTTTGAGACTAAAATAATATTTCCATTATTTTTTGGGCTGAGCACTACTATTTTATTGATGCCCGAGGGGCTTATGATGTTTTCTGGACTGAGTGAGGTCGAGGGCCATATATAGGGCCATATATAAGGATATGTTGAGTGATGTGAGGAGGCTTTCAGGCCTCGAGGGTATTGTGAGGAGGCTTTTAGGCCTTGAATGTATTGTGAGGAGGCTTTTAGGCCTCGAGTGTGATGTGAGAAGGCTTTTAGGCCTTGTTTTATATGCCACAAGGTGGCTTGATATTGCGCTTGGGCCGTAAGGGGGCCCTCCGGAGTATGCACCCCCACAGTGAGCGCGGGTACCCATATGGATCGGGCTGCACGCCGCAGCGAGATATGGATCGGGCTGCACGTCGCAGCGATATGTGGATCGGGCTGCACGCCGCAGCAGTTACTATATGATACTGTTCTGAGAGTGATCTGAGAGAGAGAGCCCGAGGGGCTGAGAGTGTTTCTGAGAGTGAGACCGAGGAGCTGGTACTGTTTCGAGATATTGCCTGAGGGGAGAACTTTTATGTGCTCATCTTGCATATTTATTTGCCTTTTTACCTGTTACATTGTGGTATTTGTGCCCGAGGGGCGGATTTTTGTGTGCTTATCAGCACTAACTGTTTTGAAATCGTTTTCGTAACTGTTGAAAAGATCATTTTCAAAAGAGATTTAAACTGAGCCAAGATATTTCCAAAGATTTCACAGTTTCACTGTTTTCTCAAGGATTGTACCCTGCTTCTATACAACATGTTGGTTGCTTTACGTAATTTCTTACTGCTCAGTTGTTATTTATCTTTATTACTCACTGAGTTAGAGTACTCACTTTACTCCCTGCACCTCGCGTGCAGTTACAGGTATTCATTAACCTGGTAGCGGGTATTGGTTGCGTGGAGGTAGAGTTATAGAGGTTTAACGAAGTGATTGCCAGCATTCACAGCACCAATGCCTTTCTATGTTATTCATTATTCCTGTCCAGTGTATTTCTAGACTTGTAAAGTGAAATTACATTCTTATAGATGCTCGTGACTTGTGACACCCCGGTTTGGGCTGTGTTGGGTTGAAATTTCGCTAATTAATATTATTAAGTCATATTTGTGCGGTTCATTTATGCTTCACTATTTTTGAAAGAGACAAGTTAGGTTGGTTGGCTGGCCTTGTCTTCACGAGAGGCGCCATCACGACCAGTGCGAGGTTTGGGTCGTGACAGATAGTGCGAGGACTCTATGCGTATCCACACCGAGACCGATCCTTGCTATCAACTCTTTGATCAATGAAACCCGTGAATAAATTGAACAAAAATAATGTGCTAAAATTTTTCTAAAAAATCTCAAATCATTGTTATATGACAAGAACTATTATTGTCAAGAATATTTTTCTCTTGATTTTTAGGGCTTGTTAAACCTTTTATTTTTCACTTCAAAAATGGAAGATGAAAAATGTGGAAGAATTAAGAGATTTGCTACTACAAACCAATGTCATTATATACTAAATCAAGAGTAAGTCCTTTTTTATATAAAAATTGAATCCATATGAAAAATATATCTCATTCTAAGTGGAATGAATAAGACAAACTTCCTTTATTAACTTTGTAAAAGTTTTCCATTGAAAAATATATCCCATTCTAAATGGAATGAATATGACAAACTACCTTTATTAACTTTGTAAAAGTGTGACGACCCAAAGGGTCATTACTTATTTTTCTCTCTTTTCCGCGCTTCTGAGGCCTTGCAAAACTCATTTTTTCTTGTCTCGATTTGCGTGCACAGTCTGGGCGCATAGCCGGAAAGATTATATGTTAAATTCTGTGAAAAAATTCAAAATGTAGCTTTAAAATAATTATAGTTGACTTCGGTCAATATTTTTGATAAACGGATCCAGACCCGTGATTTGACGGTCCTGGAGGGTCCGTAGAAAAATATGGGACTCGGGCACGTGCCCGGAGTCAAATTCCGAGGTCTAGAGCCCGAGAAAAGAATTTTTCTATGAAATTGTATTTTAAAATTTAATATGAAAATTTGAAATAAAAATGAATTAGAAAGCTATGGTATCGGGCTCGTATTTTGGTTCCGATGCCCGGTACAAGTCTTAAATATATGTTAAGCGCTTTCTGTGAAGTTTGGTTTAAAACGGACGTTGTTTGATGTATTTAGGACTATAAGTTCCAAATTTGAAAGTTTGTGAAGCTTGAAGGAAAATCATGTGTTTTGAGGCTTGATTCCACGTATATGAGGTTATTTTGGAGATTTGATCGCACGAGTAAGTCTGTAGGATGTTTTTGAGGTTGTGTGCATATTTGGTTTGGATCCCCGAGGGCTCGGGTGAGTTTTGGATAGGCATCGAATTGCATTTCTCGTTTTTGAAAATATGGTATTTGTCAGTTCTGGTGTCATCACATTTGCGAAGAAGTACTCGCAAATACGGGTTCGCAAATGCGACTACCATATCGCGAATGCGAGAAAATGGAAGCCTGACAGGTTTCGCAAATGCGAATGAGATCATCGCAAATGCGAAGGGCCATGGATCGCAATTGTGAGGCCCATTTCGCAAATGCGAAAGTCCCAGTGTTGGCCTGGCTTCGCAAATGCGAAGCTGTGTTCGCAATTCCCATATTTGGCCGGGGTTCGCAATTGCAAACACCAGTTCGCATTTCTCACATCTGCAACCTGCATTTTTCATACTTAGACGATTTTAGACCTCACTTTTCATATTTCTCAAACCCAAACACCCATTGGCGATTTTTCGAGAACTCTTCCTTCTCCAATTCAATTGTAAGTTGATTTTCACTTAATTTCTTCAATCTTTAACATCATTTATCATGTTTTCATCTTAAAATCAAGGTTTTTCATGGGTGAAAATGGGAATTTTGGGTAGAACCTAGGTTTTCTTAAAATTGGGGTTTTGGACCTCAATTTGAGGTCTGATTTCAAAACAAATCATAGATATAAACTCGTGGAGGAATGGGTAACCGAGTTTTGGTCCGAACCTCGGGTTTTGACCACGTGGGCCCGGGGCATTTTGAAATTTTTTGAGTAAAACTTTGGAAAAATTATTTTCATGCATTCAAATTCATTCAATTAGCATTTTTGATACATTCAAGTAATTTGTGACTAGATTTGAGCGGTTTTGTGGTGAATTCGAGGGGTAAAGCTATACTAGAGGATTGAGTCGAGTTGGGAGCATTCGAGGTAAGTGTTTGATATAACTTTGGATTGAGGGAATAGGATTAGAGTATTATTTGTTAATTGCTAAATGTTGAGTACGGTGTATAGGCATGATGACGAGTATTTATATACCGGTGTCTAGCATGACCGGGGGTCCTTATTTGTGCTTATTTGGGATTCGATAGTGACTTTTCCTTGTTAATTAGTGGTTTCTATATGATATGAAGAGAATGAGAAGGAAATATGATTTGTAAACTCCTTGAAGCGTTGGCTCGATTTTTTTTGACTTGATTATAGAGTAAAAAATGAACGTAAAAGAAGAGGTGTGATTATTCCCTTGCCGGGACGTGTAAATTATGGTTGTTGCTCCCTTGCCAAGAAATTTAACTGCTTAATCTTATTCTCCCTTGCCGGAAAACTATTATATACTATGAAATGGGATCGTGTGGGACGCCGACCACTTATATATGCTGAAATGGGATCGTATGGCACGCCGACCACTTATATATTATGAAATGGGATCTTGTGGTACGCCGACCACTTATATAGATAATGAGAGCTGATGTAGTTTGTGTTTACTTCTGATAGGTTGTATTCCTCTGTGTTTCCCCTACGCATGTCCCCTCCCCGTTTTAATGGTATTTTTCTGCTGTTATTTCGTTGCACTTGTATATATATATCGGCACAGGTTATTTTTTGTAGGTCCTGTCTAGCCTCGTCACTACTTCGTCGGGGTTAGGCCATGCACTTACCAGTACACGGGGTCGGTTGTGCTGATGCTACACTCTGTGCATTTTTTTGCACAGATCTAGGAGCAGCTTTTGGACCACAGCAGTAGGATATTGATCTGGAGCTGACTTCAGTCCAGGGACTTACGAGGTAGCCTAGCTGGCGTTCGCAGGCCGGAGTCCCTTTCTATGTTTTCAGTTTGTTTTCATTCTACCGAGACAGACATTTATGTATTTCTATTCAGACTTGTTTGTAGCACTCTTTAGTTGTTCGCGAGAAAGCGACACCAGTCTTGGGTAGAGAAATATTAAACTTCCGCATTTTGGGTTTTCAGTTATCTATATTTTAAAGACTTCCGCTTTTATTTAAATGACTCGTTATATTTATATTGTTATTGTTGAGGTGAGACCAGGGAATGTTTAAAATGTCTGGCTTGCCTAGCTCCGACAGTAGGCGCCATCACGACTCCCAATGGTGAAAAATCCGGGTCGTGACAAAAATTTTTTCATTGAAAAATATATCCCATTCTAAATGGAATGAATATAACAAACTTCCTTTATTAACCTTGTAAAAGTTTTTCATTGAAAAATATATCTCACCATAAATAGAATGAATATGACAAAATTCCTTTATTAACTTTGTAAAAGTTTTCCATTGAAAAATATATCTCATTCTAAATGGGATGAATCTTCCAAGATCTTGAGGAGTTTGAATTGAATTCTTCCGTGGGAATTCTTTCATGGAATTCCATGTCCAATCAAAATTATATCAAGTGTTCTTCATTAATATTGTATATATATACACCTTATATACACAAATATTAATTATATATATCACACATATATATTTCAACCAAGAGATGCAATTTAATTTTCTGTCCAGATAAAAACTTTAATTTATTCACAATATTAATTATATCCTTTGTGCTAGCAAAGAATGTAATAATATTTTATTTGGACTAATAACTAAATTTATTTGACTAATTAAATTCCTTAATTTAATTATCAAATAATAAAGTAATTAATCCTTTTACAATGATCAGAACAGTCGTTATTGTGCGGCCCTATAGGTTCAATACTAAGCCGGTAGTAAATTAATCACATCAATATACTAATCAAAGGTGGCATCTAACTACACTCCTTAACGACCGGATAGAATAAAGTATACAATTTACTCTCACGAACCAGTAGAAGAATAATATAGTAATTCCTTCTGTTCTTATATCTCTGGATCACCCTAGGATAGGTTCAACTGTCAAATCCAAATAGGCGACCAACTATGTGTTTATGTCAAATATAATTGACCATTGAATGACCTAAGAAACTCTTTTCTTCTTTTATTCAATTGCCCTTGTCAAGGTCTTTATTTGGTCGTTTATAATTCATGACACATGGAGCTTAAACTCATTACCAAGAGTTGACAGATTCCATCTTGGATCAATCAATAATTCTACAAGTATTTAATCGTACCCAATATCCTTTCAAATATCGCCCTAGGACCATAGGTGTCTAGTATTAATAAATAACTTGTCAATTATCTCAGGTCAAAGGAAATTATTACATCATATTTTTCAAGAGAATATCAATGGTAATTCTAACAATTAGGAATTATCCAATGAGTCGTTACAATGATCACATCTTTATATGCATCATCTATCTATGTGAATTAGTTAATGAGATCAACCAATCTTTATCCAATAAAGACGATCACATAAATATTGATCTTACCAAATTACCAATGTCCAAATTAATAATCCTACGATCAAGAACAAATTTAGATTAAATTATAAGAAACTTGACTCTCATTATCATGATCTTCATCACAATGTCAAATCTCAAAATTTAATCAAGGACCTTATCAAGTTAATCAAATAATTAATAATAACTATGATAAAAGAATATCAAATACCATATATATTTTATATCAAATAACCTTCACAAAAATATGTTCAAATCATTAAATATGATATTGAATTTAGGACATATATACTATATCTCTTACATGTAATGGAGCAGGAAATAGGTCGATACTCCTTTATGGTAGCAGGGTTTTTGACTTTGTGTATAAGAGTTATTGATGTACAGTTAAATGATATTCAGGGATTCCATGATTTTTTGAAGAATACTGCATTGAGTCCATCATAATCCGTGGCCTTCAAATCATCTGTATCTTGCCGAGCTTTCCATATTTGGGACAGGCAGTATCAATGGGAGGAAATTATAAAAGTACTAAAATTTAACTCTATAAGAAAAGGAAAAAAGTTTAAATATGTATGTACGTGTAAAATTTGTACACTACCCACACAAAGATCATTTTTTCTTGAAATTCATTTCTTCCTTTATGCTTTTTAAACAAAAAAAAAAAAATTGCTTCACCTGTACTATAAATACAAGAATCAAAATTTTGAGAAAAACACCCAACTAAGTGTTAATCTAATTCATTTGAATTTGAAAACAAAAATACTTCAAATATTTAAAATATAAATAGATGTATTACACCACTACTATTAACAATTATTATCAGTAAGGCCCTTTATTATTGTACTCAGCGTGATCAAATTCACTAGTATACGTATATTCATAAATTACTTGAAGCGTACTGTCAAACAATGTATTCTTTTACTTAATCGATGTACCATATATGAACATTTCTCCACCAAATTTGTGACGCAAGGTAATACATTTAAAAGTTTGCGTCTTGAGTGACTCCTATTTCTCCTTACTAAAATAAACCATGAAACATTTTAATTTAACGATTTCGATAATTTTGTTATAAATAGAATTATATTTGAGGTGAATATCTATATTTAGAGAGATTTTAGGGTTTGTTACTTGGTGACTAAGTCATTTTTTCCTTATAAATAGAGGGATCTTACCCCACTGTAAATCATCCTAAAATCAATAAGAATTCTCTCTCCCCATTTTTTCCTGCAATACTTTTCTTTTTCTTTTATTGCTTATAACACGTTATCAGCACGAGACTTTAATGAATTGAGTAGAAGCTTTGGAATTTAGCATAATGGTTGCAATTGTTCCATGAACTTTCTTTATGATTAAATTCTGGATTTAAGGTAAGGATTTTACTTTATTTTTCTCTTTTAAATTCTTGAAATTCTACAATTTAATTTTCTATACAAGCAAAGACAACAAAGTTTGATTATAACTCTAATGGAGTTTATAAGAAATTATAACCACCTGAAGTGGTAAAAATTTTATGTCGTGGCATGATCAAATTCATGTATAATTGTGGGCAAAGAAGTGAAAACTCGTCCCATTGAATTTGCTTCATTTTTATTCCCTTAATAGAATGTGGTAACAATATGTAATAAATCTGAAAGAAGATAAAATTATTACCGTGAAGGTACCAATGAATGTGGACGTAGCAATAGACGATATTATAATCGTCATCATTGTGGTAATAAGAATAATAAGGATTCTCAACATAATCGTTCACTCTGTGAAAGTAATGTTTGTCATCAATTTGACATGAGATATTGTAAAGCACATATAAATAATTATAGTCTATTCATGATGTGGATGTGACAACATGTAATTTATGAATACATATTCGTTTTTGGTAGAATATGAGTGTGCTAGTGGTATATACTACTCTCACCTCTAGAAGGAGGTTTGAGAGGAAATAAGAAAATAATGTCATTATTATGGCATAAATGGCCATTAGTCACGTACTTATTTTACGCCTAAATATTTTGGCATTGTGATTATTAAAAGACAACGGTAATGCAAGAAATAGATCTCGCATATAATTTTGACCATAACCATAATTGTATAACTTTCTCTTTAAAAGAGATATTCATCATATGGATGTTGAAGAACATGTGGTACTACAAAATAAATTGAGAACTCTGCAAGAGCCAATTATATTCTTTTGGAGAAACACAATTGATTACCAATAAAGTATTGTGTTGTAGTAAGTATCAAAGAAACTTATTCAGTTTTCAAAGTATACGCGAAAGCGGTTGATTATATTGAGACTATAAATAAAGGAAAGATTTAATATCTATTACTACTACTTATAGCGGGATAATAACTATGTGAAAAGTTACCCGCTTTATTCTCCAATGTGTACTACATAAATAAAAGAATGCCACAATAAAATAGAAGTTTATTGATATAAAAACTCATATCATAATAAACTTATAGTTTATTGATAATTGCACACGTCATGGTGTAAACCTGAACTTTATCACTATTGATAATTTATCCAGTTTGGTATAATCAGTTTAGCCATATCAATTTAAGCATGATGTGCAAAAATAAAAGAGAATTTACATGGTAAATATTAAATAAATAGAAAGTTCTTTTTGAATTCTCTTATGTTGCATGTTCTCATTAATTAATATACCAACTAAAATTGAGATTGAATCCCATGAATGCTGAAAATTTCAAAGGTGAATATGGGCATGTATCTATGAGATAGTTACATGTGCGATTATTATTAACCGGCAACATGGTGTTTGCGAAGTAACTTGCTCAATAATTTGATTTAGAGCATAAGTTTTAGATTTTTTATTCAAGATAGTTCATCTTGATAAGTTGGTTTACATCATAGTTGGTTTAGCAAAATGATTTATTGAGTGCCTCCACTTAATAGCTAAATAATTTTTTATGAAAATAATATTATCTATATTAGTTTGATATACGTTATATACCAAAGTATTTTATTTTATCCCCTCACAAGTGGTTCAGGGTCAGGAACTAAATAGTTCCATCTTATTATTATTATTGATGTGTGGTGTATATTTTGACTCGCACCAAAACGCACAAAGATGGATTTTCAAAATTAAGGAAGCAAGTTAGTTTTTCTAACATGATGGGGAGACAAGATAAACAGTTGAGAAAAAGTTACATGGAATGAATTATCATGTGTACATCTAGATCCTCGGATAAAATATTATGAACTTGAAGGTCATAAAAGGATAATTCATTTGCAATATATTGCAAAGCATGACAGACGCATTTGCTAACCCAAAGAAAGTAAGTATATTCTCATTGCAAATGCTTCTATTAAGTCCTAGAAGGACAAAGTCTATGGTACTCTTAAAGCATATAGACAAATCAGTTTTAAATAAAACTTCTTGATAAAGAAGATGAGCAAATTATCAAAATGATCATAATAAAAGAGGCAAGTGATCTAGAAGATCACATGACATAACACTTCATAAAATCTCATGAGAGATTCAGGTACTTGAAAATATGAATGAAGAGATCTCTATGTTATGTCTTTATGAAAAATAAGGAGGTTGGAACCGATATAAAATATTCGTTGACGACATCTATCATAGCGCTAAGTATAGATGAGGATCTTAAGTATGTCGAATACAGACACAAAATATATTAGCCAAAATGGAATAGAAACAATTCAAGTAGAATTAGTTTCATATGAAAGAGATATAGTTTTGGACATGTTGTTCAAACACTTGAAAGTATAAAGTTAATGATATGTGCAATCAGTTTTCGATATCTTATATGTCTAGCATGACATGAAAAGTTGATATGCACCTAAAGTCTATTTAAATGGCTTATGTGACTATATTTACATGACAATCCCCAAAGGATTTAAATTGCTTAAAGCATTACAATTCTTGATCTTGAAGTACCACATCCTCCGTGCAATTTGTGCACAAATGCATCATGCTATTATTATACGCATGATAATATGATAGTATGAGTGTTTGCCCTATGTGATAATAATATTGACATGACAATTCCAACAAGATCATATGAAGACAATACATCTCTATCAAGAATGATGATTTCAAGGTGGAACAAATTCATTGAAGTTAATATGGTTGATTGTTTATCAAGTCTCTGCCAACGATCTTTTGAAAATGGTGCACAAGATTGGAATGCGAAGGCTCAAGGATGTGAATCGATGCTCTCATCAGGGGGATTTAATACGTGTTGTACTCTTTTTCGCTTACAAGATTTTGTCCCACTGAGTTTTTCTTGCAAGGTTTTTAACGAGGAAACCGAAAAGCGTATTGTTAGATATGTGTACTCTTTTTCCTTCTCTAGAATTTTTTGCCACTGGTTTTACTTTAGTTAAGGTTTTAGCGAGGCACATTATCTGTCAAATAGACATTCAAGGGGGGAGGGGGTGTTATAAATAGAATTATATTTAAGGTGAATATCTATATTTAAAGAGATTTTAAGGTTTGTTACTTGGTGGCTAAGTCATTTTTTTCCTATAAATAGAGGGACTTTACCTCATTATAAATTATCCCAAAATCAATAAGAATTCTCTCTCCCTATTTTCCCCTGCAATACTTTTCTTCTTCTTTTACTGTTTATGACAAATTTTATGTTCTTTTGTATTTATTGATTTCTTTGTTCACAAAGATGGACATGGAAAGGAAATGGATCCCAACCTTTCACATGGATTAACTTACGGGCTTCTTTCACTTTTAGTCTGCGCCACAAGCTATTTTCATTCGATAATTGAAAAAGTATATAAAATTTGTATATAATACAGAATTAAAAATATATATTTTTTGACTATTATTATAAGAGCGATTATACAATATTATTTTCCCTTAGTTCTTATAGCAACATTAATAATATGATATTACTATAGTTTTATACTGAGATAAGTGTTTCATGAAATCAAAGTAATGAGTTCTATATATAGATTTCCTTTTTTAGTTTGGATAAGATTTGGAGCCCGTTTGGATTGACTTAAAAAAAGTAGCTTTTAAGAACAAGTGCTTAAAAGCACTTTGTAAATGTTGGAGCTGGTTTTATAAATAAGCAGTTATGTATTTGGATAAAAGTGCTGGAACTGGAACGGTTGAAATGTTTGGTAAACAAGTGTTGGTAAACACTTTTTCTATTAAAATGACTGAAATATCCTTAAAACTGTTAACACTATAAAAAAGTTTATTACTATAATATTTTATTTTAAACTTTTTAATATAAATACGAAGTAATTAATATTTGAAACTCATCACCTAAGATAATTTTTATAAATATAATTGTTGAACTCTTATTTTTCACTTCTTTCAATAATGCAATTTTTTAATTTATTTCTTGAAATTTCAAGCTTACTGGGAAACATATGAATTGTATGATTATTGATATAAAAAAATAGCATGAAATTGTATACAAGTTTGGAAGTTCAGGCATGACTTCCTCAAAAAAAATTAGTAGAAGCTAGTCGGGTTTTCATTGTTTACATAGAGAGGCTAGAAGAATATAGATAGTAAGGCATGGCTGAATTAATTATTGTTAGGCGTGCATAATTTTAGAGTAAGCTAAATTGGAATTTAATTGTGAAGGATATTTTTGGAATAATAAATATTATTAGGGATAAGAAGGTAAAATATTTTGTCAAAGATAGTTAGCTTTTAAGCTAAAAAAGAAAAAGTTTGGATCAGCCAACTTGTGGCTTTTGGCTTTTTTTAAACTAGTTTTAACATTTTTTAAGTTTTTTTTTTGTCAAACACTCTCAACATCTAAAAATAGCTTTAAAATTGATTTGATCAGCTTTTAAGTCAATCCAAACAAGCTCTTGGAGTATTATTCTGTGACAGAATTTGGTTCTTTTCTTTTAAAAATTTCTCAAGTTTATTTAAGTAACTTAAATTATACTACTATCCAAATCTGCTGATACGAACGGTGGCCAGTACTCACAGTAACAGTCATGGTTCCATTATTCCTGGAATATCAAATTTGGACATGTGGCAACATCTCTAGAACGTCGTTAATCCCTTTGTTCACAGTTACCTAAATTTGGACGGTGATTTCTGTGGATAATTTTTTATTTACAAAAAGGAGCTTTTCCAAACCAAAAAGGCCGAGCGAGTGGGAGAATAAGTTGTATAATTTTCATAAATAAAGTAACAAAATAATATGTAAAGTGCAAAACTGAAATATCTTCCGAATACGATAAATCTAACTAGTTAATTTCTTAACAGTGGCGTAGCCAGGAATTATATAAAGGGGTATCAAAATTCCGCCACTAATTATATAAAGGGGTATCAAAATAAAAAAAAATTATTGCTATCGGAAATGGAACTTGCAACCTTGTGTAAATTTTGACACCCCTTGACCATTGATCTTGTGTCAAGGGGTGTCAACCCCTTGTATATATTTAATTTTTTTTTAAAATACTTATTTACGCAGTATTATTTTTCGGCGAAGGGGTGTCGACACCCCTTGGGACAAGATGGCTCCGCCCCTGCCTCTTAACGGACAATGTTATAGGTTTTTGTTGGATTGATTTGACCAAATTATCATGAAAATTTTCATAACACCACAAACTGAAAAGTTCTTGATGAGTTGCACCCCACCCCCCCCCCCCCCCCCCCCC
>MU737176.1:21219-43061 GCA_026770625.1 Nicotiana glauca | reverse complement strand
CCGGTTAAGACAAAGTTGAAATCACGATATCAGGTTAACTCCTACCAATATCTAACAAATTTAAGGTTGATGGCATGATTCATCTTCATACTGTTTAGGGCTCTCTTTCTCGGTCAAAAGCAAGAAAGGAATCTGTTTAATTTCTTTTTTTTTTTTTTGGTACAGATAAAATTCTTATATGCGCATTTTAAATTAAGAACACAAACATCGTATATTTTAAAATGAAATTTGCCCTTCATAAAATATAAAATGTGTTGTTGCAAGTAGATAAGCCGTGTGAAGCATCAAGGTTTGTGATAAGATAAATTCTTTAACTCTTAACCAGAGATACCAAATCGATCTTTGTGAATGAGAAAAATTATAGTAAAAAATACCCTTAATTAGTCTTACGCGATACAAATTTGAATTAATCATTAAATATGCTAACCGATTGTGGTATGAAAGGGCGGACTAGTAGGTATTAAAAGGAGGGTCTTCGCATGTGCCCTAAGACCGAATTCATTAAAGACTTTGACAAATTGTGGTGGCGTGAAACGTGTTGTACTAACACGAATACTCTTTTAAGTCTTAACATAATTCTAATTGTTCGTAAAAAATGAATAAATGATGCTTTTTAAAAGTTATTGTAAATGATACTATATATGTTCCATTTTATAAGACTCAATTTTTTATGGAGCCGAAGAAAATTTTCTTCCAATTTTTTATGGAGCTAAAGAAAATTTTCTTCTAACATAAATTTTTCATGTATTTAATTAGAAATTACATCGTCTAGTTTTTTTTAGATAATTAAGTAATGAGAAAGTACAAATATGTGTATAGAAGAACTAGAGAATGTCTAATGGTAAAACTGCAATTAGCATCAACTTCAAGCATTTCCTCTGGTTCAAAAGAGAACTTCGTAAATTTTAATTAAAATATTCTCATTTTAATGAAACTTCCTTTTAGAAATGATATAGTAGTATGTGTAAGTTCAAAGATTATTTTTGATATGCTATATACAACTTCATTTTAGATCACAAGATCCGCTTTTTTATATTTAAATAAAACCAGAGATCTTAATCCTTTAAAGTTATTGAATTCTAAATAAATAATTTGTATAATGTCGATCCCAGACGCACACGCAAGTATACGTGGTTGTACAAGTTATAAAATGATAAGTCAAGTGTCGAACTCATAGAGACTTGTATTAACTACCCACGAAATTCACCAATATTATTATTCAATCGAGTCAATCCGAGTTCAAAAGTGTGATTATACTAAACAATAATTCTAACTAGTAACTAAATTATCAAACTGCATAATGGTTGTTGTGTATTCAACAGAGACAAATATTCCAGGGTTGTGATCGATTCACCAATCCTATTGTGTTATAGTTAACCATCTCTTTCATACAATTCACTCATGGTTGCTAATTAATCGAACAATTGCTCTCGCAACTTTCTCCCGAAGTACTACATGTCTATTCAAAATAAATTAACACATATATTCCTATGGTATCAATCTATTAAGAACACACTAAGATTGCGATATTTAATTAAGCACGATGACTAGGTAAATTCCTAGATTGATAGTAAATAGAACCTGCTCGCCAGACAATTAAGCAATTAATCATAGAATTGAAGAAACAACTATATATTGGTGAATTGTGATTAAGATTAAGTCAACGTTAAACAACAATATTCATGGCTAAATTACAACCCCAGAACTATGGGTCTTAGCCACTCATGATAATATCAAACGATTTCACAAGTGTTGGATAATTGAAAATACTAAGAAAAGATAAAGAAAACTAAGACATCATCGCTCCCCGATGTTTTCTCGTGTGTATTTTCCGTTCAAAGTGGCGTCTCCCTTCTTAAAATAGGCCTAGTCTTGATTTTATACATGTTGGGTAGGTCTTGGGCCATAATCTTGTCCCGGGCAAAGTTGGAGAAATTTCTGTCACCAACGCCTAGGGCAGCATGGGGCACTGGCCCCTTGAACATTATGTAAATTGCGCCACAGGTGGATGGGGAGCGGCTTGTGGAGCTGGAATTCTACATTTTCCCGTTTTTCTTCGTTTTGTCTCTAATCTCGCACATTTCGCCCCCTATTGCCTCCGGATGATTTCTATATGTAAAAATACCATGAATTAACATAAATCAATACATTTTACATTGAAATCCATAAAATACGAGTAAAACATGAGGCGATATATATATATATATATATATATATATATATATATATATACACTTTAAGTTAAATATCATATATATTTAATAAAAAATATAAAAAATATAAGACAAATACATAATTTGAACCAAATTGCGCATCCGCATACCAGAGTGCAATTCCTGTCAATTTGGGGCATGTGGTTCGAGAAAAGGGAAGAAAAAGATCTACTACTACTATTTGGAAAACAATTGGTCAGAAATGTAGACGTAGGACCCAAGACTTGTTACATCTCTTTCGGCCCATCTTCCTACTTTATCAAGAAGTAAAAGAACCGCTCAATATCTTAAGGACAATCCGCTGTTCCCTTCATTTCAAGTTTGTACGAGTAATAAATAGCCTCCTATAGTTGCACTCTTTCGTTTATTTTCCTTCTTTCTTTTCTTATACTCCTATATTGAATTAAAACTGCTTCAAATAGTTTCCACATTCTCCCAGAGATCTGGTAATTCTCTTTCTCCAAACGGGTCCTCTCAGTTTTCAGAATTTATTGCACTTTTAAGTGTTTCTACTTTCCAGATTATGTCTTTTCTCTTGTTTGTACTTTCGAGTATCCTTAACGATGTAGTAATGCTCTTTGTTCTCTTTCAAGTTTCTCCTCATGATTGATTTTGTTTCAGTTTTAGGTGTTCTCTTTTTCGTATTGCAATTTTTTTTTTCCCTTGATTGTAGTCGTGAGTTTCACTGATGATCCATTAATGTTTTTGGGTAAAAACTTGCCCTCACTTACACCAAATCATACTAATTTATTATGGTTACATGGTTAGTTGAGATGAGAATATCTATTGATTAACTATGGTTTAGTGATAATCGTGTATGTAAAGATAGCCATTTCTACTCTGTCACCAAATGGGTATTCATATGTTTCAGATTTCGTTGCAGTTTCAGGAGTATTTTGATTGAATGTCTTGTCCCTTTGAATCATTGTGTGGTAAAGGAAAGGTTCAATCTGATCGTCTTCTTAATCGATCTATTTCTGCATGCTTTTTAAGCAAGAGTCGGTGAATGATGAATATACTCTTTTAGGACTATACCGATATTGTGGACATGGTTAAAGACTAGTACACTGTTTACAATCATGGTGCTTTGTTTCATCGTATATGGTTTCTCTATTATTTCAAAAAGATCAAGAATGAATTTTGATCAAAAGATGAAATCCAAGTTCATTAAGGTTTCTGGTGAACTACTCAGATGAGTGAATACATTCTTGTTTTACTTTTCAAGTTTGTTTTTCTGCTAATCTCTGTATCTTTCCAAGTATATTGGAAGGGACATTGATTAAATTTTATTTCTTAGCTGGCTAAGCAGTTTTATGTTTTTCTATTAGTAATTTGCTTCGAAACTCGTAAAACCATGTTTGCGTATTTTAGGTCTGTATTATCCTATGTTGCTCGGACTCTCCAAAAATGATGCCAGGTGTGCAAAGGCGGAGCCAGATTTGATTTATGAGTTCTGAATTTGCCCCGAAGCAATAGCTCGTTTTAGTTACTGTGTTCACAATGAAATATTTAATGAATTTTCTGATACAATACACGATCTAAGCAAAAGTTAATGAGTTCGTCCGAACCAGTAAAAAGTAAACTAGCTCTGCCCAGGGGGTCTGTGTCTAATCCTCCAAAAGTAGTACACTTTTTTAAGGATCCTGACACGAGTGCGGCGGCATTTTAGAGAGTCTAGATAACATATGTTATCTGGACATTTTGGTCTCCCTTGTGTTGATCTGCATATGATAATAGTGGGTCAATTACCTTAGAACCATTTCCAAAGATGTTTTCTGCTCTATTTCTCCTCTTCATTCTTTGGAGAGGATTCCTATTATAGAAGCACTAGAACATGTATCTCTATTTCCTTCTTTCTATTGTTGGGGACAGTCGGACAGAACACGGATTATCAGTATTATATGCCATGAGTTTCAAATTTTAATTGAGCTTTATCCGCTCCCTTAATAGCCTTGTTATCTGTGTTGTAGGAGAATTTCTATCACACTTAACCATTATATATTTAATTTCTGAGCCAAATACTAATTTTGATATTATCTATGTTGTCGGAGAATTTCTGTCACACTTATCCATTATATATTTAATTTCTGAGCCAAATACTAATTTTGATATTGTTTAAGATCCTTAGAACAAAATGGAGCATGAAGACAGCTACCAGCTAGTTTCAGAGCCAAAATATGAATGCCTTCTCTTTGGTAAGGCTTTATTTGTAACCTGTTCTCTTTACAAAAGAAGATTGCCTTGTGTAGTCATTCCTAAAGTTGCTTCTGCCTCAATGTGCAGATGTTGATGATACACTTTATCCACTGAGCTCCGGTCTTTCAGCACAATGCACGAAGAATATCATTGGTAATTTAGTAGTTTTCTTTAGTTTGATACTTCCCTGCATAATTGCCTCTTTGATAATTGTTTGTTGGATTAAATAATCAATAATCTTCTGTTGGTTACATCGTTTAGATTATATGGTTGAAAAGCTTGGCATAGATGAGGCTAAAGTTCCAGAAATGTGTGTAAGCTTATATAAGGAATATGGAACAACCATGGCTGGTCTCAAGGTAAGATTATCACTTGTTTGAATTAAGTATTCTCACAGTTAGTTTTGGCTGTCCATATTCTAAACTTTGCATTCATTCTTTGCAGGCCATTGGTTATGACTTTGACTATGATGACTACCATAGGTACCGGTACTTCTCTATGTTTCCTTGCACATCTCCTCGTATTGTTTTTAAATAAGAAGTACCTAATGCGATCTTCCTTGACAGTTTTGTACATGGGAGATTACCTTATGAACTTTTGAAGACTGATCACGTTTTGAGGAATCTTTTGCATAGCTTGCCTGTCCGAAAAGTTGTAAGTTACACATTCTTACATAGCACTACAAACAAATACCTCAGTGACTGTTGACGATGTTGATGTAATGTTCATATTTGTTGTGATTGAAACAGATATTTTCAAATGCGAATGAAGCCCATGTGGCAAAAGTTCTAAGCAGGCTGGGATTGGAGGACTGCTTTGATGATATCATATGCTTTGAGACTGTGAATCCTACTCGCAACATCAATGTTGCACAAGACAATATCAATGGCGGTGAGTTTTTAGCCAAAATCTAATGCCATTCCTCTTGAAACGGTTGTAATATATTAACTAATATAGATACTGCTTCTCCTTCCAGAATCCGCTAGGACTCTGGTTGTTTGCAAACCCTTCGAAGAAGCCTATGAACAAGCCTTTAAAATAGCCAATATTAACCCTCAGAAGACGGTATGTTATTAGCCTCTCTTTCACTCTGGTGTTTGAGTCTGAATTTCAATCTTTTACTGGTGTACATGAATTCTAACCTAATACTTTTATCTTTCTCCTTTCCTCAGCTGTTCTTTGATGACTCGGTCCGTAACCTTCAGACTGCTAAGCTCATGGGCCTTCATACAGTTTGGGTAAGTAAAATTATTAATTTTCAGAAAAAAAAAATGTCATGCATCTTCCTTGTTAGTTGTTACTTTATGCTTATGAATTTCACTTATTTGGTTTGGTATAGGTGGGAGCCTCACATAGAACAAAAGGTATAGATTATGCACTAGAAAGCATTCACAACATGAAGGAAGCATTACCTGAGTTATGGGAAGATGTTAAACCAGATGTTCGCATCTCAGAAAAGACTGCTATTGAAGTGAGAGTTTAGCTGTGTGTAATCTCACAATAAAGATTATCAAATACTAGTACTAGTATTTTGTTTAATTTCTTTTCCTTGTCTAGTATTTGTAACAGTAGTTTCATTGATTTCATCCCCTAACTGCATTATGATTGCTTAGTGGATCTGAAATCAGTTAATGTGACTGTAAATGCTTCTCTATAAAAGTAAGTTTTGGCATGCTGAAACTCGTTGAGTAGAAAGTATTTGGTTGCGACTTGACTTTCAATCCAACCCCCTTTCATCGTCATTGTCCTGCTCCACTTTTGTTATTTCTCTTTTCTAGTTAAATTGTTTTCTGGGATAGAGTCACCATAAATATGATGTAGGGGCAAAGCTACCTGCATAAAAGTTTTTCATCACTAAAGGTATTATTTATCTCGTCTTATAGCATGACTCTCTAACTCTATTTTCCAGATATGGGATGAGTATCACTTTGTTTAAGAATTTTTAGTGAACCTTTTGTTTCCCCCCTCTAAGTTTGGTTTCAGTTCCAGAAAGAATATATATGTGATAGAACAGCCATTGAAGAACACGATTAATGGAAATTAAGATTGAAAACGCCACTTTATATGCTTGAACAAGACAACTATAATAAGTGGCCTTTCCATCTCTGCAGCATCAGTTAACATCTTCATCCACGACAAAGTCCTTGTGGTATACCTTGGCCCTCACTTGTTTCATTATATATAACTACAAGCATCTCATCCCTATTTATCTTGATAGAATCCCATCTCACAGCTATATCATTATTATATATACGTAAATGGGACATTAAATCTCTAATAATAATTTCCCTCCCATCTCCTAGATCAACTCTCTCAGCTGGTCTGAAGCCAGGTGGTGCAAATTCTATTTCTGTAGCTGTAATGTGAAGTTTTGAAGGTCCTGATGGCCTAAGGAAAATTCCCTGAATAAAACATGGCCATTGAAAACCAGAAAGGATACCAAAATCAATAATGCGTTTCCTTTGTTAGCATCTCAATTAATAGACTTGTTAGACAACTTCTTGAATGGGCATGCTGTAACACAAACCTGAAACATAGACAAATTTAGGATCTAAAGCCAGTGATCTTTATTATCTATATATTTTTAAAATTTCTTTTTGCATATGCATGTATTCCCTGTCTTCCTATTGCAAACTTCCTATTTTTAAAAAGGCTTGCAGCCGCCCTAAGCAGCAGTGTAAGCACTTCCGTCGTCTCTTCAACATCGTTTATTCAAATATAAGTACTATTTTCAACTCCAAGCATATTTTTTTTTCAAACCAAACGCCTACTTTAGATAAATTGCAATAAATGTTGTATGCTTTGGTTTGTTTATAAGAAATATCATTCAGTACAAAGTTTAGAATGTCAAACTTATATTGTAACTTTTCCCACATCTATGATTAAAGACTACTGTATTTTAATAAACAAAAAAACTCTTTGATCGAATGACAAATATCCTAGGGAACAACTCACCAATCAAGAAATCACAATTTGAACGATAATATCTTGAAAACGCAATATCACTTAGTACAACTAACACTTTTATACTGGTGAAGCATATTTACTTTGAAAAAAGAAATTGACTATTCAAAGTGTCTAAATATTAAAAAAATAATTTTATCAGTGATTCCTTTTTCATTTTTCCCATCTCAAAATAATTAGATGAATGTTTGCTGTTTCTATTGAAAATTTTTGTTACCCTAATTACTTGAGGAAATTTGCCGCAGATACAGATGAGAAAGACGCAATTAAACATATATCGTGATGGATCAGCTGGACTATACAATTATGGACATCTATTTTTGGGATGTAATCACTTGAAATTGCTTTATCAATTGGACCGTCTAATATAGTACTAAAGCGTCAGAGAAAATGACAAGCGCAAAACAAAAAGGCGGCATACGATGTAAGAAGACATTATACTGTAATAAGTCAAATATTAAACCAAAATGCAAATATGTCATCCAAACCAAACGTCAAATTAATCACAGATCTCAATGAAGTTTAGTCCAAACTAAATTGACAAATTATACTGTACAAGTAAGCAATAATCATTTTATGGACCAGGTTCGTTACGTTCCCCAACAGCTAAATCTTCTGGTTTCTATTTGAGGCTTTATAGTTCCAAATAGTGTTATTAGTGATTGTGAATTAAGATATTCAAACCATTTAATAATTTATCATTTTAGTTGTGAATATAAAAAATGTGTTTTGGCTTTAATAGTTAAACTTTTAAATGTAATGGTTTACACAATTCCATGAGCAAGTTATTAGAGTAGATAAATATTCTGGATTCAAATCTGACCAGTAACTACCATAGATAGTTTTTACACTTGGTTGGCACAAGAAAATAAATATAAAAATACTTCACATTTTTCCGAAATCAACGTTTGTTCATAAAATTTTCAATTTTCACTTGAAGATTCATTTTGAAAATTTTCGAAAATCTAAAAAACTCAAAAAAACTATTTTTCTAAATTTTCATTCAAATCACTCACAAAACTTAAAAAACAACCCAAAATTATATTCATGTCCAAACATAACTCTAAATTTCAAATACTATTTTCACTTGAAATTTTTTTTCACCCTATTTTAGAATTTTACAATTCTTATGTCCAAACGCCCACTAAATAAAAGGTCAAAATACAGTATAAATGAAATCAATATTCCTATTTTCTTAAAGATAGTGCAGGACAAATATCGGATAAAACTTGTCTCATAATTAATGATATCTTTTTTACTGACATTATCTTTTTTTAAGCATGTGATAACATATCTTCTTTAGTTTTTTCTAGCAGGTTCGGATTTGTTTAATTTAGTGATTTTTCCTTAGTTAAATAGAACAATGGTAGAACAGATTCTTTTCTTTCAGTTCATAAAAAAGTTCTATTATCATAAGAATATTTACCTGATATTATCAGGCTGATAATAAGGAAAACCAGAGAGAACCAATGGCAAATATATGAGAAAGAAGGACAAAAAGGAGGGAGAATTGCTTCAAATATTACGCTTTATCTATCAACTTAATGAAAGGTGGCTTAACAACATGAAATTCACAAAATTGAAGGTAAAAGACAAATTTAAAAGTTAATTTGGTCAACATTTTTTCCCTTTCAAAAGCAAGGGCAAAAAAGAAAAGACATGAGAAATTATGCAACTACCATAGTCACCACAAGATTTATCTTTATCTAGACAAAAGATGTAACTTATCCTAGAAACTTGTTACACATTTTTGTTAAACCAAAAAACTGAACTGGAATGGGAAAGAACAACAAAATGGGTTTTAAAATTCTCCTTTTCTCCTTGATACATAGAATTGAACTGATAGACAACAACTCAACTCATTAGGCTAATTTGGAGAACATAGATAGATAACTAGCACTAGTTAGCCAATCGTACACAGAAAATCATATTGGTTTCACCATACTAAGCTTAATCAAGATTAGCAAAGACCAATCCTTTCTAGGGACAACATTATGCACAGAAAGGCTAGATAACACGTTGGTTTTGGCTACATAACAGCATCCTATGAACTAAAACGAAAATTGTGCCACCACCCAAGCAGCTGCATACAGAAGTGCAATCTCATGCATGAATGCAGTCCTCCTGTTATCTTTTCTGGAGACCTCAGGATTCCCAGTTTGACAACAAACAAGTTCCAGATACTTCTATGCTGGCACCCAACACGAGCTAGCACATACTACCCGGCCTTTCCAACCCTGTAACATCCAATTACCATCCTCATCAAACACAAAATCTCGGTGGTATCCCCCCTTTACCTTGCACCTTAACTTCTGCATGAGTTGTTGGTTCAAGGGAAGCAGCTTGAATCCAGCCCTCATATTGCGGACCTGCCATTGCTTATATGTTTCAGGCCTCTCAACCCTCTCGGACCCTTCGCAAGCAATTACATTCATTGCCTCGCGCCTATAAAATTCCTGTTCAAAATGCAACCTCTGCTGATCATCACGGGGTAAAGTAGCATCAAACATGTCAAAGAGAGTTGAGTAGTGGAAGAGGGCCTCCCTGAAGCGAGTGACAAAGAAGGGTGCACTGTAAGATCCATTGACTACAGCTTGCACAAAGATATCTGGATTCATCTTTCTAATTAAGCTCAGAACTGTATCCCTTGGACTGTCCACAACCACTGTCTCATCCAATAGGTTCTTAAGACGAAAAAGGCAGTTCACAGCAACAGTCTCGCCACTTGCAAGTTTCAAGTCTTCAATTTTAATATTCTCCCAATTCTGTGTTGCTATCGCATTATACTCAAATGGAACATGAAAGCGCTCGCAATATTTTGCCAGGCGGCTCCCCGTCTGTTCTAAGCTTTCTGCTGGCCTGAAGCCAGGTTGGGGAAGGTCTATTCCAGTAATGCGAAGCTTTGGAGGCCCACCAGGTATCTGTGAGAGAAGCTGGATGAGTATTGGCCACTGGAAACCGTATGTTATACCAAAATCTATGAGATGCAATGTCCTGGCATTCGATGCTGTGTGGAAGATCATTTTATTCGCAAAGAATATTGATATTTTCTTGAACGGGCATGATGAAAGGTAAACCTGGTATGCTTTCAATTTCTCAGCAGCTGTGATCCTTTTCGGGGCAAGGGCAGCATATTGTTGAGTGCCAGTGCCAGCCAACCGAGCTTCAAGGCCATCTGCAAATACACTGGCCAGCCTCTGGTATGCATCACCTGTGGGTGAAGAATGCTGCCTGATCTGCTTTAGCTGTTCATATGCCGTCCTGCGATCGTCAGCAGCAACAGATTGTGCACAGCTAATTAAGAGAGTCCTTATATCCACAGCTTCATTTTTAGTCCCTTGTTTCTTAGCACGAGTTTTTCCACCATTCGATCCATGTGCTTGTCCATTCTGACCTGAACTCTTGCTTACTTCAGATGGCATCTCACGCTTGACTTCACCACATCCTGTCCCCTTATCTGTACAAAGCAGAACCCTATCAAACATCTCTGATAACTCAACCTCCTCCTCCACATATATTGCTGATTGTTTGTTGCTTCTTTCGTCCTCGTGATCACTGTCCTCGGGATACTGATGCTTTCTTCCTTTTGTGCCATTAGGTGAGTGATTCTTCTCATCCTTCTCTACCTTGACGACAGCCTCTTTGGATACTTCCCCCATCTTTGGAGGCAATGTATATTTATCCAAATCGATGACAAATTGACTAAGGTTTGGAAGGAATTTACTAGCTTCCTCCATCCCTCTCTTGAACTGTAAGATGGACTCACTATCAGTAAATACATTTGAAATAACATTAGGATTTACTAAAGAGTCCACATGGGCATTCGAATTATTGAAGTTGTTTAAAGAACCAGGGGACCTCTCAGAGTTCCTCTGCACCAAAGGTTGTACGTTGTATTCTGATGGATGACTCTCGACTGACAACCTAGATTCTCCAGGATCAACAACCCATTGAGGATCGGTGGAATTAGTACCAGTATTGCTACTACTTGTACTATGCTCGCTGGAATTCCAGAAAATGCTGTCTGGGCTTTTTAACTGATGGTCAACATAATCAGAGGTACGATAGGGTGAAGGAGGGTACGACTTGCCAAGGGCTTCATAGAAGGACTTCTCAGCAGCTTTTAGAGCAAGCGGATCATGGAACATACTGGGCTTATCTTCAATATTCTCCTCCATTAGTATCTGGTTAAGGTACTTGAACAGTGAATCAGAGTCGTGATCATCTGGAGAGTCCACTTCCGAGCTCACATTTGAGGATGGAGCAAAGTTACCAAAGTCTGGACTCGATGTATTGTACGGGGCACCAAAAGCTACATAGTTATCCGTATAACTGAGAGGTTGATTCAGTGATTCCTCAAAGCTAGACAAATTGATCTGATCTTCGAACTCGAAAGTGTTTACAGGATGAGGTAACGGATTGAACCGAGGATCCATAAAAGTTGTGTACAAAACAATCTACAAATAAAGGAGAAAGGAGGAAATGATTACAAGGAGAAAGAGGGATGAAACAAAAATTTCATTGGGTTGCAATAAACAATGAGAATATACAAAGCTGTGCATATATTGAAAAGGTGATAGTATTTCTTTTATCATAAGCAAACTTATACTGGCTAATATATCGATATAAGACTCCAAACAATAGAAGAACCAGATAATGGGTGGAAACAAAACCTAAGACTTTTCAGAAACTTAATTGGTCACATTAAACTAATTATGAAAAAAATAAATCAAATTTTCACTAACATCTGAAAGAGAAAAAAATAATTCCAGACTATTAAAATGAAAACTCTGATTTAACAAGCACAGAAATCATCAGTGAAAACATGAATACTGATCAATAAATTACAATATATCAAAACAAACATTGACGATATCACCCATATGACTCGAAATCGAAACACGAAAACAAATAATTAAAAAGAAGAACTGAAAGAACGAAGATCAAATTTAAGTTACAAACTTCACAAAATGAAAAGAGAAGACAGGCGCAAAACACCAAACTGGAAAAAAAATGTGAACACCATTAATTTTGAGTTCTCTTTCATAAGATTAGATTCTTTTTTATCAAAAAAAGAAGTTTCTAAAGGAAGATAAGAAACTCCATAAGCCTGAACAGAATAGTAACATCAACCCAATTGAGAAGTGAAGAAATTGGGGGAACCATTTCTACTCTTGAAAAGCAAAAGTTTTACAATCATTTGTGTTTACTGGTGTGCGTACCTTAGACTAAAGTGACGAGATGGCAACAAAGAAGGAGCGGTGAAGTGAACATGTGAGGCTCTCCCTCGCTTTTGATTTTTGAGGAGAAAGAAAAGGCAAAAAAGTGGGAAGAGGATATGAATATAAAAGCCACGAGAAAAAGGGAAAGGGAACCTTCTGTGAAGGAGAAGAAAAGAAAGCAAGAAATATTAAAGTAACGATCAGATAAAGGTTGACGGGTCCTGGTTTTAACCCGCTAACGCCAGTCAAACACGAGTCATTGCTTGCATCAAATCAGGCCATCTTCTGTCTTTGTCTGTGTCTGTGCAGTGTGTGCAGCTCATTGGTGTTTGCTAGGAGTGTTCATAAACCCTAAACCAAAAATCAAATAAAAAAATTTGATACTTTTTTATTTGGTTTGGTTTTAGTTTTGAATTTTAAAAATCGATCAAATTTGGTTTTAATCAGAAAAAAATCGAATAAAACCGACTATAGGAGTAGCTATTTCAAATTTATTATTACACTTATATATATATATATATATATATATATATATATATATATATATATATATATATATTGTTATACAAAGTTTCAAAAAATTTATGGTCAATGTTAATAGTTTGTACTTTTAATATAGTTCTTTACCTTTACATTCTAGTTTGATTGATACTTTTCTTTTGTTTAGTGTAAGAATCTATTTCGTATTAAAATAACATATTTTTAATTAAGTCTTTAAATATTCATCACTATTTGATTCAATTATCATCAATATATTTTAGTAAATAATAGATTTCTCAAAGGGCAATTGATTTGATAGTGTTACATTAAAAATATGATCGTCGGAATATGTGTTTGGTAGTGTATGTCTTATATTTAAGAAAAAATCGATAAATAACCGAAAAAATAAAAAAACAGACATAAACCGAATCGAGAAAAATCGACTTAATTGGTTTGGTTTGGTTCTAATATTTAAAAAACTGACTTACTTGGTTTGATTTCTTTTTAGGGAAAAACCGATCCAAACCGAATCGTGAACACCCCTAATCTGAGCCACAATCCCACTTATTTTTCCCCGGGATAAAGTGCACCAATAATCACTTTTAAGTTTGCTATTTAAAATATATTTAAAGATTAATTAATTCATCCAAATTTCATGACTACATCTTCTGAATTCTGCTAATTTGAAATTCAAGACTAACTGCCCTAAATTTCTAAATTACTATTTAAAATTCAGCATGCGATTCAAATTTCTGGACGAACTTTATGAAATGATGTCTTGAAATTTAAACTTTAGAATGTCAGGTCCATATATTTGAGCGAAATTTACTAATATGTATATTTTAAATAACATATTTAAAAGTGGCTACTTGACGTCATTTTCATACTTTTTGACTGAGTAATCGGTCCCTACATTTGTTTTGGGATTAGTAAGATGAGCTTTAACTTTTTGGATTTAAATAACAGCCTCTTTATTTCATTTATTTATGTGGCACTTTATCGTTAGTAAGACAAGATGGGTTGCCAACTTCCTTCCAATCAAGAGGTTGTGAATTCGAGTCTCCCCAAGAACAAGATGGAAAGTTCTTGGATGGAAGGATACCGAGGGTCTATTTGAAAACAGCCTCTCTACCCTATGGTAGGAGTAAGGTCTGCGTACATACTACCCTTTTCAAATCCGACTAAGTGGGATTATACTGGGTTGTTGTTGTTGTTGCACTTTATCATTTGGGAGATCAAAGAGTGATTATTTTTTAATATAATAGGTAAAATTAAATAATTTTTTTTAAAATAATTTATTAATTTTGATGCACTAGATTAAAGCTGATGTAGTAACCATCCGCAACAATAGTGTCTCTGCTCAAAATTTTTCTTGCTTTCCAAGTCCCAAAAGATTACAGTCTTTTTCTTCTCCTCCTATTTTGTATGTGGAGGAGTAATACTTGGAGAGGAAGCAAGTTGGTCAAATTTGGAACCTAAATTTATTTTAATATTTTTTCCCTTTTAGTCAAGAAAAATATTATACAAAAGTAAGAAAATAATGATATAGAATTAGTCGAATATTCTAATGCGCATTTCAACCAAAAACCGTTCAACTTTTATTATTACTCTTATCTCATTTTCCAACACGGTTAACAGAGCAATAAGTAAAATCCAACCGTGCATGTTTAAAACTATGGTTCGAATAATGACATTTTAATTAGTATTAAATTGTGGCCTTGCACATAAAATAATTATTTCAAATACATTTGAAGGGGCGAATTTATAGGGAGATTATGGGTACGTAAACCAATGACGTATCCGTAAAATTAAATATTTTATGTACATATTCTCTAAAATTAATATAATATTAATTGTTGGTATCCACGTTCCATGAAAATTGAATAGTGTACTTGGTTGAAGGAAATATGGATCAATTCACACCTAAGGTCCAAAAGGTTATTGGAATTAGTATAATTACTAGGGTAGTAATTGCACATTCTAGTATTACAGTATTATAGTTACGGCGACCTATTTATTTGCCACAATATAATTACAAGTATACTGTTTAGTTGCACAAGTATAAATACATAGTTAGATTAAATTTTAAATATAAAGTTAATTATAAAAAATTAAAATTTAAGATTTAACAAATGTATCCTTTATAAATGATATTAAACTTTACATTTAAGATACATATTATTTCATCGAAATATATTAATACTAATCAAATATTTGTAAATAATTAACATATATTTTTAAATTAATAATATTTTACTTTAATTATTTATAAAAACTAAAAATACATAATTTGTAAGAATATCATGTGATTGATAAAAAAAATTAATATTCATAAATATAATACATAAAATTAGTCAAATATTTTACGAAAAAATAATCTATTAATTCTAATTGAAAAATGGATGGCATGCAATTTGAATTAACAAGCCAATACTACTAAAACAAATAAAATAAAACAAAAATTATAACATAAAATTCAACAAAAAGTAAAAAAATAATACTCTTATGTAAATTACAACATAACATAAAATAAGTTTCAACATAATTTAAATAAATATAATTCATAAGAAAAGGAAAACATAAGTCTATAATCTCATTTTACATTGAGATTCTATTTTAATGACACCACTCATTATATGCCAAATTATTAATAACTCATTGTTCTAATATTAGGAGGCGGTATAGTTTCAAAAATAGAATAATAGCACAATTATATTAAATAAAAAAAATATGAGTAACTATATGGAATCACAAGAGAACGAGGTTACAAAAATGAGAAAGCTATTTAAATATTAAAAAGTAATCTATCATTTTAACATAGTTAAGTGTGCATATAACCTCATCCAATAACAGTGTTCAACTTTAATGATATCACTCATTATAAGTCAAATTTGTGGATGACTTATTCTTTCTAAGATTACAAGGTATAATTTTCTAAAAAAATGAGAATAATAACATAACTAGGTGTAATAAGAAAATAAAGAAAATTAATTAAGAAAGAAATAAAATATGAGAAATCATGTAGAAACAAGTGAAGTAAAAATTGAGAAACGAGAAATAAGAAAATAAAAGATAAATAATATATAAAAGGAACATATTAAACAAAAATTAATAATTTAAAAAGTTAAAATAAAAATAAATTTAAAAGAAAAAAATAGTAATATAAGTAAATTAAAAAGAAAGGAAAAAAGATTCAAAAAATAACTTTGCAATTACATCATGTAGTTACCAGCAATTCTCAGCCCCCTCTTGAAAATTGGAGAGTGTAATTACAGCCCCTTAATTATACCCAATTACATCCTGACCTGATCAAGCAATTACAAACATGCCAAAATTGTGTAATTACACTCAATTACACCCAAGTCCAATTACAGGGTGGCTTTCCAAACAGGCCCTTAATACATTTTTTGTTCTTTTTTTTAGTAGTGCACGTATTCACGATTTGACGGAAAACCGATCCAAACCGAAAATCGAACCAAACCGATTAAGTAACCGATTTTTTTTATTTGGATTGGTTTTGGTTTTAAATTTTAAAAATCGATAATATTTGGTTTGGTTTTGGTCATATTTTAAAAAATAGTAAAATAAACCGAACCAAACCGATTAATTATATACAAAATTTTATAATTATTTATATACAATATAATATCTTTTTGTCAATAATTTTAATTGTTATTTTGAATTTTGGTTTATCCTGTTATATTTTAAAAGATTGCCGAAGCCCAAAACAATAGGATTCGACCAATTTTCTTTTCATTAATAGATTCTAATTCTCTAACCCTCCGTACATACTTTTCTTAAAAGAAGAGTTAAAAAAAACTACTACAAGAGTAAAGAAAGCACATTCAAATTGCAAGACAACAATGGCTAAAGGTTGAGAAAGCAAACTTTTAGTTTGTCTTTTGTTCATTCTTTTCATATAAACATGTAAATAAACTTTCAGTTCTCAAATAAATATATAAAAAATATAAATTTGGCAAATTATTTTCAGATTGTTGTCTAGCGTTGTTTTAATGTTATCGACTTATCATTAGCTTATTAAGAACCGAACCAAACTGTAGGGGGCCAAATTTGACCCTATACGTCTCTACGCCAAAGGGTACGCCCTGTAAGCGTATACCCATTATAATAAAGGCACGGTTCGGACGTGAGGGCAAAGGCGACACCACTTCGAATTGGACGTCCTCGCTAGGAGGACATCAACCACGTTCAATACTTTTATTACTATTTTAAGGAAGGCCTCTCCTTATAAAAAGGGGACCTTCCCATTGTAAAAGGATAGGTGTTATTCTCGAATAATACAACTCTCTCACCTTAACCTATTCTCTCTCTCTATCTCTACCTCTAACAACTATCTTCTCTTGAGTTCATGCTATCACTTCATAATAGCAGATCTACAATAATAACTTCATCTTTTCATCTTTAGGGTTATTATATTTGATTACGATTTACCCTTTTCATATTTTTTGATTGTTTTCGCTTACTAAGTATCGTTTAACTTTTGAGCCAAACAATTTGGCGCCATCTGTGGGGATTTCGAGAATCAAAATTATAGTATCCACCTAGAGATCAACCAACTACCTTTCTCTACATCACACGAAAACAAAAGATGGCTGAAAACAACACCAGATCGAAAGCTATAATGGGTGTTACAGCCAACCTTCTTGGTCCCCTCAACGAGGCCAGTGACGATATCACTATTAACGCAACCCCCAACACCGCACCAGGTGCAGAGATCTCATCTTCCCCATCTGAAGATCTAACGATCTTGCACGAAAAAGGAGCTTCCATGTCTGCTGTTAAGGAAGCACCCTCAATAGTCAAAAAGCTACTGGAAGAATGGCTGACAAGCGCCCTAAGTGGCTTTGGTTGAGAAACCACCACCAGGCAACATCAGATATGTGCCAACGGTAAGCATCACCACTGCCATGGGCGATCATGAAGATATATAAGTAAATAACCAACCCATCGAGGCACGGACCAGCGATGGTACGCTAACTTCCATCCTAAGGAAGATGGAATAAATGGAAAAAGAAAAAAAAACGCTCCGTGACCAGATGAAGGAACACCAGGAGAGGGTCGACAAAATCCCCGGGGCCCCCAAGTTGCTACCAAAGCGCGACGTGAGAAGGTTCGTAGAGCAGCCATACACTGAAGAAGCTGCCCCTCACTCTATCCCAAAAACCTTCAAGATGCCTCCCTACTTGAAGGTGTACGACGGAACTACAGATCTCGAGGATCATCTAATTTACTACGTCACTGCTGTGAAGGGCAACGACCTATCGAAAGAACAGGTACCATCGGTGCTGCTGAAGAAGTTTGGTGAGACGTTGACATGAGGGGCCTTGACATGGCATTCTCAGTTTACAGCTAAGGCAATATCAACGTTCGAGGAGATGGCGAATAAGTTCGTCACCGCCCATGTGGGTGCGAAGAAAGCGGAAGCAAGGGTCAACGACATCTTCGCCATCAGACAGACCACGGGTGAAGGGCTCAGGGACTTCCTAGCCAGGTTTAACATGGTGAGGATGAGTCTGCCAAATGTATCGGAAGGTATGGCAGTCGCTGCTTTCCGGAATGGGCTAAGCAGGGATGGCTCGAGGGCAACCAAGAAGCTGCTAAGCCGCCTCATAAAATATCCCTCCACCATATGGGAGGAAATCCACAATGCCTACTGTGCCGAGGTACGAGTGGACGAAGATGATCTCAATGGGCCGACTCAATGGCTAATGGCAATATACTCAGAAACAAGGAAAGATTGGCGCAACGAGGGACGTCGAGAACAACTCCCGCGCTCCAACAGAGACCGACATCAGCCATACACCAGATCCTCCCATCCACCGCCCAGACATACGGACGCTTTACAGTGACACATCGCCCTACTCCGAAATGAAAGAGGTACGCTCCCCTTATTGTCCGCACATAACTTTTGTGTGTCTCCTTCAGAAATAGTGTATGCACTAGAGAAGCTGGGCACCAAGGTGCAATGGCCGCAGAAGATGAAATCAGATCTCGCCAGAAGGAAATCAAACATCCCGTGCGAGTTCATCAAGAACGGAGACACAAAATCGAAGACTGCATAGGCCTACGGCAAGAAGTAGTCAGGATGCTGAACCAGGGATACCTGAAGGAGCTACTCAGCGACAAAGTAAAAATCAACTTTGCGCGCGGACGGGAACAACCCCATGAGCCACCAAAGCTGCCTTCCCCAACACGGACGATAAACATGATCGTCGGTGGCGGCAACGACTCAACGATCAACCATTTCAAGTTCGCCAATACGCACAAACTAAAGCAGACCATCTCCCACGAACGGTATGACGACTTCGAAGGTAGTATTGCCTTCAATAAGTCTGATGCCGACAGTTTGTCTTTCCCTTACTATGATGCTTTAGTCATTACTTTACGTATCGCTGATACGGATGTCAAAAGAGTCATGGTCGACGACGGAAGTGGCGCCTGTATTATCCACCCAAAGGTCCTTGCACAAATGGGACTCGAGGATAGGGTAATACCTCACTGCATAACACTAACCGGTTTTAACAATGCAGTGGAACAGACATCCGGAGAAATAACCCTGCCCGTCCTAGCGGGAGGAGTCACGCTTTAAATGACTTTCTATGTGATGAACCAAGAAACGGCGTACAACGTCATCATAGGACGCCCATGGATACACGCCATGCGAGCGGTTCCTTCAAGCCTTTACCAGGTGATCAAATTCCCTACCCCATGGGGAATATTCAACATTAGGGGAGAGCCACGCACCGCACATGAGTGCTACAAAATAACCCAAGACTGCGCCCATACCTAACAACTAAGAGGGGCAAGTGCGGAGGCATAGCAATTAGCTGTGTCGGGAACCAAAATCGACCCTACAGCAGACGCCATCAAAGATCTCGACATCGTAGAAGCATGTAAAGCGACGGTCGAAGACCTCGACCCAGTCCAATTAGACGATACCAACCCAATAAAGAAAGCCTACATCGGCCACGGCCTCACCGACCCAAGTAAGTATCATGAATTCTTAACTAACCATGCAGATCTATTTGCTTTCTCCCATTCAGATATGCCAGGGATCCCGCGAGATATCCCCACCCACAAGCTAAACATCGACCCATTGCATCCGCCCGTGCAACAAATGAGAAGAAAATTTAATGCCGCAATCAATGAAGCGGTCAGCGAGGAAGTAGACAAACTACTTGACAACGACTCCATTAGGGAATCAAAGTACCCCCAGTGGGTCGCCAATGTCGTCATGGTTAAAAAGAAAAATGGGAAGTGGAGAATGTGCGTAGATTTCACCGATCCAAACAAAGCATGCCCGAAGGATTCATTCCCACTACCTCACATCGACCAATTGATCGACGCCACTGCAGGACATGAACTGTTGAGTTTCCTAGATGCTTATTCTGGTTACAATCAAATCATGATGGCCGAGGAAGATCAGGAGAAGACGACTTTCATCACCCACCAAGGGACTTACTGCTACAAAGTGATGCCCTTCGGGCTAAAAAACGCAGAGGCTACATACCAGAGATTGGTCACCAAGATGTTCAAAGAGCAGCTCGGTAAGACCATGGAAGTCTATATCGACGATATGCTGGTAAAGTCGGCGAGAAAAGAGGATCACATCGACCACCTAAAAGAAGCCTTCGGAATATTGAGAAGGTACGGGATGAAGCTGAACCCCGAGAAATATGCCTTTGGTGTAGCCTCAGGAAAGTTCTTAGGATTCCTCGTATCACAACGAGGTATCAAAGTTAACCCAGACTAAATAAAGGCGATAGACGTGATACCCGAGATGCCGAATAGCAAAAAATAGGTGCAAAAGCTGACGGGGCGAATAGCCGCCCTATCTAGATTCATCACACGATCCTCCGACAGATGCCACAAATTTTTCAACGTACTAAGAAAGGACAATGGATTACAATGGAATGAAGAATGTGTCAAAGCCTTGAGAAAACTGAAGGTGTACCTTTCCTCACCTCCGCTGCTGGCCAAAGCAAATCTGGGCGAACCCCTGCTGGTATATCTGGCTGTATCAGAGGTCTCCATCAGTGCAGTATTGGTCCGCGTGACTAAAGGTACGCAATCCCCGATTTATTATATTAGCAAGACCCTAGTAGAAGCCGAAACACGGTATCCACATCTTGAAAAATTAGCCCTGGCACTGGTCGTAGCTTCGCGGAAGCTCAGGCCCTATTTTCAATGCCACCCCATAAAAGTGGTGACAACCTTCCCCCTGAGAAGCATCCCAGGCAGGCTCGCCAGGTGGGCCATAGAGCTCAGCGAGCATGATATCTCGTATCTCCCGAGAACTGCCATCAAGTCGTAGGTCCTCGCTAACTTCATGGCCGACTTCTGTGTAGAGATACAACCAGAGGCGGAACAAGAGGCACATCGTGCCCCCTCCAACACCAACCTGTGGGCTCTTTACACTGATGGTGCCGCTAATGCCTCGGGATCAGGACTGGGACTCGTCCTCAAAGTCCCCACGGGCGAAATAATTTGCCAGTCCATACGATGCCCCGAGATGACTAACAACGAGGCCGAGTATGAGGCTGTTATCGCATGTATAAAATTAGCCATCAAGTATGGAGCTCGACGACTCATTCTCCATTGCAACTCCCAGCTCGTGGTGAACCAGGTCACTGGGACTTACCAAATAGAGGAGCGGAGATTGTAAAAGTACCAGTCGGAGATCCACAAATTAATGACCGAGCTCGACGAGTGCCGCTTTGAGCAGGTTCCTAGGGTGCAGAACGCC
>MU737176.1:2651-12740 GCA_026770625.1 Nicotiana glauca | reverse complement strand
ACTTTTTTTTTGTAATTTAAATTCTTTTTTTTTTACTGTTCCCAGCCCCGCCCCCTGCCTCCCCTCACCCCCAAAAAAAAAATTTTTAAAATATATTTTTCAGTTTTAATTTTATTATTTATCAGTTTAAAGACTCAAAATTTTACAAATTCCAAAATTATGAGTTCGGAGGTTTATGTGTTTGGAAGTTTACGGGTTTAGAAATTATAAATTTTACGGGTTTGAAATTTCGCGATTTTGAAAGTTTATGAAATTTGTGGGTCCGGAAGGTTGTTGGTTTGAAAGTTTATGACTTCATATTTATTAAATCTAAATTATTTATGAATACTCTTGAGAAGTTATTTTCCTTAATTTGCATAACAAACACCAGAAAATGAATAAAATTACTACTTGTTTTTCAAAAAAATACTTTTTTGGAAAATATTTTCCACGGAAAATATACCAAACACACCCTTAGAATCGAATACTGACTCCTTTATGCCTTAATCAAAGTATCTCATGTACGATATTATTCAGTCACTTTAAGATACTTAAAAAATGGAGGACATACTGATTACAGAGAGATTGATATACCATACTTTATCTGGTTGAGGCAAATGAAGAAGGGAATACTATATCATTGGGTGTGCGGACAAAGTTTCACATTGATAGATGAAAAGATTGGAAGTTTATATATAAGGTGTATGAATCTCTTAATGGTGTAAGGCCTTTTGAGGAAAACCGTACGGGTTTGCCCCAAAGCGAATAATATCACACCATGTTAAGAGTATCTATGTGCCGTTTTAGCCCGAAAACTGGTATCGGAGCCAACGGTTTGGCGGGACTATGGATATGGCAGAGTGTGGCGTTGTCACGCCCCAAAATCCGAGGAGCGCGACCGGCGCTCAACCGGAGGACCCCAGTCAAGCGGACCTGGAATTGCCTTTCCTATCCCACGCGTTACCCCGTGATTCAAATATACATTATTCTTTTGAAATAGCAATTTAAGACTTAAGCATAAACTTACAACTTGAGTTCATTTCTACTTTTTATCATTTCCAACATTGATACCAAGTACTTGCAAAATACATACAACATTTACCAACGTGGACCGCGATTCCGAACCGTACTATTACTACCCAAAAATACTTTTGTACACCACCCACATTATGTCTACGGAGCCTCTATGAATACAAGGAACTCAACCAATACTTGCCGGCGATAAGGCCCCGGCTATACCTTACAATACACAATAAACTCAAAAGAATGTGGTATGAACCACACATGACCCCAAGAGGAAGTGGGGCTCACCAATGCAACTGATGGGATGTAGAGAAGGCACTACTGTCGATGGGCTGAATTACCTGCTATAGAACCACCTACAATCATAACATGAATGTAGCGCCCCCGACAAAAGGGACGTCAGTACATTTGAATTGTACTGGTATGTATGAACAAACTTTATCCTAAGTAAACTCAAACGATACACAAGTAACGATCAGTAATAAAATCAACAATCAAATATACATGAAAGGTACAATCAAGCCAAACAAGTTTACAATATCTCCTTTTCCCCCTTCAATATTTTCACATCAATGATTTCACAATCTTTTTCATAATTTCATTTCAATAGTGATTTCGATCACTTTTCCACCCTTATTACCTCGGCCACCCTTATCACCGCAACCCACACCTTATTACTTCGTGTTGCGGCGCGCAACCCGATCCCACTGAACAAGTCACAATTCAAAAACATCACAACAACAACAACAATTCACATAGAACAACAACAATAATTCTCCAAGAGCAACCAAAACAATTCACAAGAATTTCTGTAACCATCAATACCATTTCCATCATATTCAATAACTCATATGCAATTTAAGTCACCACAATAATTACCCACAACAAGCCAAATATGTTATTATCACAGTTGTTCCAATTGCATCATTTACGATTTTCTCCCATCATTTATTTCTCAGCTTTTACCACATAACACTTTCACAATCATATTTGGTTTATTGCCAATTACTTACACCATTATATTGGGAAAACTTAACCAACAACGTTCAAGACATATTAATCACAAGAATTCATGAAATAGGCCATCTTGCCTTAACACCCGTGAAACAACCAAAATTCACACATAGTTCACATAAATAACACGTACTAATTTCTCGTACTCCAAACAAGGTGACTTTACAAAGGTTAAAGTTAGCCATACATACCTCAAATTCGCCCCTTAATGACACTATAAGGATCCAATACAATTAAGCAACTTCAATCTACAATACAACATTCAATAGGGCCAATATTAGTAATAAATTTCATAACTTATGTCATTTAGGTATATTATCAAACACCTTATAGGTATAGATATTTACACCCCATAACTATAGTATTAGTTCATCAAACTATCACCATTAACCAACAATTCACCCTACCATCATTCCTAACCAATTTATAACTTTATATATATATATATAACCATTTATTCATACCCAATTATCAACCTTCTTAATTAACTCATTTCACAATCTCTACAACCAACACAACCTAGGTTAGGCACTTATGGCTTTCAATCATCATCCCATGAGTTCTAATGTATCTATCATACATAAATAATCACCATAGAGTAGTTAGGGATGATAGACATACCTCTTGTAGTAAGAATTTTAAGAATACCCACTTGGGGTGTTCTTGATAAATTCAAGAATTTGAATGGAAATCTATGGATTTTCAAGATCAATCCATGTTAATATAAGTGTTTAGGAGTATTAATCAACTCAAAATACTCCAAAAATCTTACCTTGGATCATAGAAATGAAGAGTGGGACGGATTCCTCTTGAGAGAGCAAGCCCTTGCTCCAAAAATGACTTGGAACCCTTTAGACCCGGTCTTGGGGTATTTAGAAGCCTTCCACTAGCACGGTCGCGCACCTGGGCGTGCTAGTAGCGCGTCCAAAAACAGAATACTTCGCAATATGCGCATCCACTAGCGCGATCGCGCACCTGGGCGCGCTAGTGACATATGCCTAGTAAAATGGTCATAACTTTCTGTATACACCTCCAAATGACGAACGGTTTGTCGTATTGGAAACTAGACTCAAAAAGATTTAATTTGATAGGTTGTTCATCATACAAATCCATATATAACTGGATATATGATCGTCCAAAGTGAGGTCTTGTGCACACTCATCTACAACTTTCGTGTAATATGAAAATTTCCAACTTGGCTTAGACTTAGGCATCTCCTTAGACCCCAATTCACTTCTAATATGACTTATACGCTTATTAACATATCCAATTGATATCCATCATATCATAAATCCTCATTTGCACATGAAATAAAATAATTTAGCCTATCTTGGCACGACGAAATTTTAAATTACTCGAAAAAAATTTTCGGGGCCTTACAGGCATAGGGGCCCGACTTAGTACCTTTGCCCTTATACAGGGTTTACGACCTTTACCCGTAGCTTTGAAGATGCACTTCGGTGACCGCATATACTCAAGATTATGTGGGTAGCACATAGTTAATCTCCAAATTCCTCTATAAATAGGGAAAACCGTGTAGGCTTGTGATGGTAGGCTATAATCTTGTGCTTTAGTCGCTTATTACATTCTAATTTATTGCACTTTAATCTCTAGTGTGTTCATCAAATTTTAGGTTAACTATGCGGTCAATTACGCGATTGCATAATCGATATGCGGGCAGCATAGTCGTCGCATAATCCCCTTGGGATTTTATAAGGGGCAGTTCTATGGTGCATTATGCGATCGTAAAACGGGTATGCGGACCACATTTCTCTCGCATACCCAAACAGTGTCTTTAGGTTTTGGGGAGCATTTTGCGGTCCATTCTACGGGCCGCATGTAAGCTTTGCGATCGCAAATGAGATCGCAGATTTGAGTCGGGCTCCTATTTTCTAATTTTTAAAACCCGACCCCATCCCATTAAGAATGCCCCATCCGACCTTCTCTATAATATTTTTACTGAAAATAGAGTGAGGAGAGGAGTTCTAGAGAGAGAGAGAGGGAGTGACCTTCATCTAATCCCCACCCAACTCTTATCCCAAAATCTTGAAGATTGTCAGGAGAGTAGCTAGGTCTTCACTCTAAAATGATCGAAGTGCTAAGAGTTCCGGAATTTCGTAAGGATAAAGAAAAGCTATATTGAGGTATGTATGGCTAAAACCCTGTCTTTTAGAAATTGAGCTTCATCGGCGATTGTGTGAACATGGTAAGATTAAAGTCGAATTGTTGCATTGCTTGTTAGTTTACATGAGTTGGTGCTGTAACCTTATATGTGTGGGAAAAAAAATATGTCTCAACATGATCAACGTGCTATCTTGATAACTTGAAAGCGGCAAAGGTATATGTATAGAAATGCTTAGACCTTAAATAGAGATTGAAGCTGCATATATTGTGCCATCTATGTGAAGTCTTATCCATGCTTACAATTTAAATTGCTCTTGTGTGCACCTACTGTCCTAAATAGCAAAGCTAATATTGAAATTGGGAATAATGTAAAATGCGGCCTAGTGCTAAGAATAATGCGATAAGTTGTGGCCCCAAGTGCCTATGAAATGATATATGTGAAAAAAAAATAATTAATGAGAAAGGAACAACGCCTTGGCAAGACGGCCTAGCCGATCGGGCCGAGATCGGACTCCGCTCAAGATAGTGGTGGTATTGTGAATGAATTCCGAAAAAAGGAAAATGAGATTGTGATTGAAGTGTATGTCTCAAATGAGGCAACCTAGCCGATCGGGTCAAGATCGGACTCTGCTCAAGATAGCGGTGGTATTGGAAATAAAGGATGAATAATATGAAATGCCACAAACTAAAAGCTATGGAAAAACGATGTGGAAGTTGTACGATTCTTTTGATTGATAATGTGGTGATCGTTTGAAGTTTTGAGTTACACTTGTGAATTCCTATTCTTGTATAGTTCTTTCTAACTAGATGGTATTTAGTTATACATACTAGTACTATTCTATGGTACTAACATCCCTTTTGTCGGGGGAGCTACATTTTTAAATGAATGTAGGTGGTTCTATAGCGGACAGTGCTAATCGCGCATAGCAGAGTGTCCTCCTCCCGAAGACTTGGTGAGCCCCTTTTTCCTTCAAAGGGGTTATGTTGTTCATCTTTTGTTGTAGACTTTCACTTTTGAGGTATAGCCGGGGCCTTGTTACCGGCGTTGTCATATTATGTCTTTTGTATCCATAGAGGCTCCGTAGACAATGCGTGGGTTATGTATGCGTATTGGATGGGTTAATAATTTGTGTACAACTCTATTCTCTAGTTCGCCTAAGCAATGACTATATAACATCTTGGAAACTTAACCACGATTTAAGATTTGTGATATAAAAATAAACTAACAACGTTGAATGTTCAAGTTTACTTTTGTCTAAATAATCGAAAACCAGATTTCCTTAATCATATTGAGTTAGGTAGAAAGTGTCAATACGGCTTGCTCAGTTAGGTCCACTCGATTGAGCGCCGGTTGCGCCTCCCGAGGTTGGGACATGACTTGGAGCTTTGAAGTGTAAGTAAAATCCCAAGGGATTAAACCGGAATCACATTCGGGGGTCGAGAACCACATCTGGATATAAAAAATAAAGAAAAAACCGGACTCTGAGATTGTTGCACACTCGCGGAACGTGGGGCACGTGCCTGTGCATTTCTGTTGCCCGTTGAATTGTTGAGCTCCTAATAAACCCCACTACTACACCGTGTGGTGCGTTGCCCCATGCGACGCGCCAGTATATTTTTTACAGAGTCCTAATCCTATTTCGCGAAGGAAAAGGTGTTTTCATCTGGGCCCGACCCTACTTAATATAAATATATATAAAAATATTATTTTGAGAACTTTTGACACATCTTAGACCTAAGGAAGACAAGGAGGAGAGGGAGAAACAAAAGCTCAAGGAGTTCATCATTCAATCCTCACTCAAGACAAGGGTATAGGTTATTTTATGTTTTCCTTTAACTTCAACATTGTTATGATGAATTACTCCATACCCATAGAGTAGTTTTCTTTAGGGTTTGATGGATTTGGTGTATTGATACTTGTTTGTAGATATTAACTCTAGTTTTTATGTATTGAATCGTTTTGGATGTTTTAATCGTTGTATGTATATTCACTTGTTCATGTAATCGAGAGAGGCATAACTTGTGATATCCTTGTATTATATTTTATTGGTTGAATTTCGTAATTCTTCTTAGTAGTCGAAATAAGCTAGTTGAATTGTTGATTAAACCTAGTTAGGAGGATAATCGAGAGAGGTTCTCCTAATGACCAATCCACTACGAATTCGTGCGTAAATTCACAATCCTAAATTGATTCATCTTGTGAGGTTGACACTTAATCGAGAGAGGAGTTTCTACTAAACAACTGAATTAATAACCAAGTGAATTCGAGAGACTCACTTGGATATTAGAAGTAGATTATCTAGAGATCCCAAACATTTATTTTGCACCTATCCTGTCAATACTATTTTCTCTCCATTGATATCTTCCTTTGCCTATTACTTGAGTTGTTTGTCACTAGTCAATAGTTTGGACTCTTAGTTAATTTTAGTTTAAATCACATAAGTCTCTATTGTTGATCATCTTGGATAGCAATTGAGCTATAAACTATGAAAATACTGTTTAACTCTAATCCTTGTGATACGATACTATAATTTACTATATTCGACTAGCGAGCATATTTTTGTATGTGTTTTGCGCTCGTCAAATTTTGGCGCCATTGTCAGGGATTGGAAATCAATAGTGTTTGAAATAGTTTGTAGTACTAATTCAGGAATTTTTCTTTTTATTTTGAGTTTATTTTTCTCATTTTACTCTTGGTTTTCTTTGATTGTAGATAGGCTACATGTTAGATTGGTGCATGGCTGGATCTTCTGGGAAAGAAGTGCAACCATGCGAACCATAAATCGAGAAACAACTGCGACAGTTGAGGAATGACAGAAATCTCCCTAAGAAAATAGAGAAGGTTGGGCAATTCTCAACTAAAGAAATTATGGTCGGAGATAATGATAATGATAATGTTGATTTGGCTGCGAAAGAGGCAGCCCAACTCAGAGAGAAAGCTGCAAGGGATGCTGAAAAACTAGAACTTAGAGATGCACAAATTACTTATGAAGAGGAGAGGGCTTAAACAATGGCTCAGAATCAGCCCTTGGGTGCAGACCAGTTCAAAAACATAGTTCCCGGCCAAGGGAGACCACTTGACGATTATTCTAGATCAGTCTACAACCAAGATTTATCAAGTGTGAGACCACCTCCAGTTCCAGCTAATAATTTTGAGTTGAAGCTTGCCCCAAACCCTTCAAAATTGTAGTGTCTTCAGGGAAACCAAAATGGAGATCCAAAAAATCATCTAATGGACTTCGAGGAGATAATGAACACCTTTTAATATAATGGTGTGTCACAAAATGCAGTTTACTTAAGGACATTCCCCTTCACTCTTAAAGATGATGCAAAGCACTCGCTTCGAAGCTTACCCTAAGGATCGATTAGAATATGGGAGGAGATGACCAGAAAATTTCTTGCTAAATATTTCTCCTCAGCTAAAACGGGCAAGTTTAGAAGAGAAATACATAACTTCTGCCAGAATGAGACTGAAACTATGTTTGAAGCTTGGGAGAGGTTTAAGGAGATAGTTAAAGTGTCAATATAGTGGAATTGAACTCTGGATGCAACTCCGGGACTTTTGGAATAGATTGACATCGGCCTCATGTAGAATATTGAGCAATGCAGTTGGAGGCCCGTTGATGAAAAAGACTATAAAGGAGATAGTCACTATTCTAGATGAGTTATCTGAAGATGCAAATCAGGGACCCTCTGAGATTGCTGAAAGAAGAAAATCAACTGGTGTTCACAACATTGATGCTAACACACCTATGCAGGTACAACTTGATGCCATGGCAAAATAAATAAGGAAGTTGACTTTAGTTTCCATCCATAATGAGCCATGTAGCATGTGACATATGTAGAAGAGAGCACCCTACTCATGAGTGTCAAGCCTTAACTAAGGAAGTTAGTGCTGTTGGAAATTATAACTTCAATGCAATCCCTGATTTTTCATGGAGTTCACTTGGGGGTACAACAAATGCATGACAACAAAATAACTCCAGATTTCAAGGACAAGGAGCCCCAGGCTTCAAAAATCAGTAGAGGTCGCAGTTTCATCCTCAACAACCTATTCAGTCTCGGTTTGAAGATCTAATGAAGTCTTTTATTGTCAAGATAGATGAGATATTAGATGCTCATGGTTTGGATATCAAGGAACTTGGGACAACATTGTGTAACTTGGAGAGACAAGTGGGAACAACTATATTATCTGAGAGAATGCTAGTTACTCTATGAGCTAATACTGAGAAGAATCCCAAAGAAACAGTGAATGTTGTGACCTTGAGAAGCGGGCAAGTGTTGAAGGAACCCACTCCAGTCCAAAAAGAGGTTGTGCCTGAAAAAGAAAGTGTGGAGTAGCTAAAAATTTAAGATGATAAAAAGAAGAAGAAGAAAAATGTAATTTTTACTCCATCACGATTTTAAAGCTATTTTTATTGTTTAAATATTTTTTTTAATTTTAGTGGTGTATTTTAATTAATTAAGAGTAAGTTTTATATTTTTATAAACGCATTATATTTTTAGTCTTCTTAGCCCAAAATTAAGACACAACAAGATATGGACCCAACCCAATCTCCTAAATTAAAGCCCAATATCCTTTAAACCCACAAAAAACCCAATAAAACCTTAATTTCTTTAACCTAAAGGAGGGGGCCATTTTTTAGGAGCTAATAAACCTAAGACCCTTCATCTTCCTTCTTGAACCCTTAGACAAAAAAACCCTAAGAACTAAGAGACCAAAACCCTAAAAACACTCCCCCCTAACAAAAAATAGCTGCAGCTACTGACCCCTCCACCGGATTTCGGTCTCCTCCAGGCCCTAAGGAAGACGTTCCCCTCTTCTTGTTCATTCAACAATAAAATCCAACAAACCCCGAACCCTAGAGTATACAGCCGCCGTCGCCCCATATTTAGCCGCTACCAACCGTTGAGACTCGCTGGAGTTCCTCTATAACCACCAAATCAACCACCCCTCATCTTCATCTTCTTTACACACCATAACTCGCTGAAAACCAACAGTAACAACCACCCAGCTCGCTGGAAATCCGGAAACTTCTAAATCAGTGATCTTCTTCTTCTTTACCAAAAGAATCTAGCGGCTGCTTCTTGACCACAACAACCAATGACCACTAACCTCCCAAACACCACAACTTCCCAACTCCAAGTCCATCTGCCTTCAACTGCCGGCGACCAATGAAGCTTCATGGCACCATCCTCTCCTCTCCTTGTAATGATCCGACCGGTCGTTTTGAAATTTTGCACCTTGATCGCTAGTTCTTAGGTATTACTTGCCCCATGTTATGCATTATGGCTGATGTAGATCGTTGGTTTTGATTTTAGGAAAAATCGGGATAAATTCGAAAGAACAATTTCAGTAGAAAACCTTGAATTTGAAAGGTTTGACCAAGAGTTAATTCATTTGTATATGAGCTCGAATCGGAGTTTTATGGTTTGGTTAGGTCTGTTAGGTGTTTTGTGACTTAGGAGTGTGATCGGAAGTGATTTTGGAGGTCTGGTGTAGAGTTAGACTTGAATTGGCGAAACTAGTATTTTGGCGAATTTCGGTTGATAGGTGAGATTTTGATCCGAGAGTTGGAATGGAATTCTGATAGTTGCAGTAGCTTCGTTATGTGATTTGTGATGTGTGTGCAAAATTTCAGATCATTCGGAGGTGATTTGTTTGGGTTTTTGATCAAATGCGTGTTTCGGAAGTTTTTGAAGACCTTAGTCTTGAATTCGATGAGAATTGATGATTTTAGTGTTGTTTGATGTGTTTTGATGATTGGAACAAGTTTGAATGATGTTTTAGGATGTGTTGGCCCTTTTGGTTGAGGTCCCGGGGATCGCGGGGGTAGTCTCGAACATATTAGAATCATTCTCTCAAGTCAGTTACTCTTATTCAAACTGCAATTCACCTGATCCAACGAACATAACCACCTGTGCCTCCTTCGCACTCTGACACCGCAG
>MU737173.1:6718-20005 GCA_026770625.1 Nicotiana glauca | reverse complement strand
ACTAGTCAACAGTTAAACTAATACCAACATAAAAATCAGATCAATATGCACATACCAATTTTAACATTAATTAAAGAATACTACCAAATTAAAGAACTACATTGTTAGCTATTAAAGAATCAAAACTCAGTGAATCATGAACAAAGAAGGATTGCTGGCGGAAAAGACAAAGAAAGAAGAAGGAAAGCATGAACTAATTAACGGAAATAAACCATGTTAAAACTAAAAAGAAGCTCATCCGTTCAAAATTGAGTGGAACTGAAATGTCAAAACGGTACTGGACGATCTTCTGTTGCTCAAGAAAAAACGAAAGCATCGTTTGAGGACCTAAATCATCTCTGGACTTGCAAGGTTGGGAAAAGTTGGACACCTTCGAGCATCTAGGGTTCTGCCCTTAGATTTGAAAATTTGAGAGTGAGCAGGAATATTTGGAGGAAAATGGCCAGGGATTTGGAAAAAGGAACACAAGGAGAACACGTGGTGTAATATTGAGGTCATTTGGTGGTGGTGCCGTCGTGGGCGGCGTAGGCGGCGTCCACAGATTCGATTATTCGAGGAGATTGGGTTGGATTTGATGGGTGATTTTTGGAGTTTTGGAAAGAGGAGATGAAGGCAATGAAGAGGTGTAAATTTAGGTGTTATTGGGTGAACGCTGCCGCCGGCGGCGATTTCCGACCGGCGGCGATTGGCAGAGGCGTGGCGGAGACGATAGGGCGGTGGTGTTACGAGGAGGGCAACATATGTCTTAGGGTTTGATGGATATTTTGGACAGTTATATCTAAATGCACAAATCAATTATGGCCATCGTATGAGAACGAGTGAATAGACAAGATCAATTTATCACTAAATAGCCTCAAAACGACGTAGTAGTCTCTCCGTACTACGTCGTTTTATGATTTTTGGAGGGGTGGGGCTTGGACGGGGTAATTGAGTGGGTTGGATTGGCCTGGAATGTATTTGGGCTAGGCAAAATAATTGAATTGGCCCATATCAAGTTTTCAGCCGTTTTTGTTAATAAATTTCTTTCTTGTTTTATCTTTTTATTTCTTTTGTTTATTTTCATTTTGTATTTTATATTTTCTGATTTTATAAAAATACAAAAATTAAAATGAAACCTAATTTATTTCCAAAATTAAGCTAATTAATTCCTAAAATTATTTTTAAAAAAAAAAACTATTTCCTGACAAATTCAATAATTAACAATTAAAAAATGCAAAAGTGAACCATTTTTGTGATTTTCTTTATATTTTATTTTTTTTAAAACAACTTAACTACTAATTAATCCTAAACTATGAAATTAAATCCTAAATGCAAATGTCAAGTGTATTTTATATTTTTCATATGAATTAAAATGCACTAATAAAAATGCAAACAATTAACAGAAAATAACATAAAATTCACAAAATTGTAAAATAATGAAAGAAATTATTTTGTTTGAATTTTTCGAAATAATTCATATAGGGCAAAAATCACGTGCTCACACTCTGGAGTGGGGGCTGCAGGAGTCTGGGTTCCTCCCACTATCTGTGAAATAGTTGGTACAACCTGAATCAATCCCGCCTGAACCAATGTACTAAACATGCTCAAGAATTGTGTTAAGGTCTCCTGAAGTGCTGGAGTGGTAGTAGCAGTAGGCATATCAGGTGCCTGGACTCTGTCTGGAACTGTTGGTGGCACCTCAGTGGCAGCTCGCGCGGGTGCTCTGGCTGCACCACGTGCATTTCCTCAGCCTCTACCCCGGTCCAAACCTCTGACGGCTCTCGCAGGGGGCGCGGGTGTCTGATCACCTCTGGTAGCACGTGTCCTCACCATCTATGAGAGAATGGAAGACAGAGGTTTAGGATTGTGATGTCAAAAATCTCGCACGACAGGGAAATCAAATAAAGTGGAATTTTCCTAACAGTTACATAGCCTCTCGTAGATAAGTATAGATGTCTCCGTACCGATCCGTGAGACTGTAATAAACCGACTTGTGATTGATGACTCCTATGAACCTAGAGCTCTGATACCAACTTGTCACGATCCCAATTCTCCCTCCGTGAACCATCATGATAGCACATAGTCTCTACGACTAGGTAAGCCTAACAATGCGGAAAATAAAAAAAATTGTGGAAGAATATAATTAAAACCCAAAATAGTAAAATAAAACAGTATTTAAGATGCCACCCGGCATATACAATAACAACTCTCAAAACTAACAACATTGCCCAAAACTCAGAATCTCATACACAAGCTTTTGGAATTTTACAAATGTCTAACTCCAGAATATCTAACAAAGGAAAGAAATACAGAAGGGCTAATACTTAAAAGGAGAATAAAGGGACTCTTCGGTCCGCGGACGCAGCAGTTATACCTTGGAGTCTCTACAAGTGCCTCGTATGACGCGTTATAAGTATGATTGGAGGTACCTAGATCGGCACATGAAAAACATGAACAGAAAGGGCATGAGTACACCATAGCGTTACTCAGTAAGTGCCAAGCCTAACCTCGGTCGGGTAGTGATGAGTAAGGTCAGGGCCCTACTGAGGTTAAATGAAATATAAGGTATAAGAGTATAACATAAATAGTACAGTTGAAAGATAACAATAAGAATTAATACAGGATAATAAGGGTAAAAACAACGGAAACATAGACAAAAAAAACAATCACAAGGAATACCACCCCTCACAAAGATAATAACCGGGGATCTCTCAGTATCCCGATGATCTCTTAGTACCCTTAATATATGTCTGGGATCTCTTGGTATCCCAAGGATCTCTTGGTATCCTCAATATATGCTGGGGATCTCTTGGAATCTCGAGGATCTCTTGGTATCCTCAATATATGCCAGGGATCTCTTGGTATCCCGAGGATCTCTCGGTATCCTTAATATATGCTAGGGATCTCTTGGTATCCCGAGGATCTCTTGATATCCTCAATATACATGCTGGGGATCTCTCGGTATCCCGCACTTCAGCTCAAATCATAAATACGTACATGGGATCTCCCGGGATGCCGTCCCGTAGTCCCAAAGTAAAACACACAACAATAGCACAAGGAATATTCAACTAAACTCAACTTCGTACCAAAGTAACACCGGCAAATCTAACCTAGAATGCTTCACGTAATATAGATAAGGCAGTTAAAGCAAATAAATCAATTAAGTGAATTAGACATGCTTCTCTAAGCTAACAGCAGGCTTAAATTCCAAGTAATATAAGCAGGAAAGGAAAACACAATTAAAGCTATTTTAGTGAAAATAGAATTTTCAACAATTAGCGCAAGTACGCACTCGTCACCTCACGTACAAGGAATTTCAATTAACACAATACCAATCCTAAGGGGAATGTCCCCCATGCAAGGTTAGGCAAGCCACTTACCTCGACTCCAAATGGTCCGAATCTATTTAATTCAATTGCATAATGTAAATAACACATGAAGTAACTGATTCTATAAATAAATTCTAAGTTAATACGCGAGATTAGGTAAAATGACTCTTGGGCTGACATCTCGGTATCGGGTAAAATTTATATTTTCAGGATCCCCATACTCTCACGAGTTCATGCATACCAAAATTATCAAAATCTAGGGTCAAATTCCCAACCAAAATTAAAATTCTAGGTCTAAGAGCTTTCTTCCAATTTTTCCCAAATTTTCATCTTTAATCCGAAATTAAATGATTACACTAACAATTGATTAATGGGATACAACTAGAAAGGGTTAAGGAATCGTTATCCAATGATTTCCTCTTCAAATTCCTCCCAAAATTGCCCTCTCCCGAGCTCCAATATGATTTTTCCAAGTTTTGAAGTAAACCCTCGAAATTTCATATTCCTGCCCAGCAATCACCGCATCAGCGGTCAAGGGAGCATACCTGCTGTCCCGAACCTATGGAAGAAGGCATCGCAGGTGCAAAAACCACTTAACGGGCTGGGTCTGCTTCTGCGGTTGCTTGGCCGCATCTGCGGCACCGCATTTTGCGAAAACCCAGCCGTACCTGCGGTCTTGGAGCTCTGGCCCAAACTCGCTTCGGTGGCCACCTAGCCTTCTGCGGACCTGTGATCCCACACACGCAGGTGAGATTATGACAGGTTCAGTAATTCTAATTCTTCCTAAGTCCAATTCAATTTTCGTTAAGCACCCGAAACTCATTTGAGGCCCCTAGGACCTCAACCAAATGTGCCAACCAATCCTAAAATGTTATTCAAACTTGTTCCAGCCTTCAGAACGCTCAAAACAACATCAAAACACCAATTTAGCATCGGATTTAAGCCTAAGAACTTCAAAAACTCTCAATATACGCTTTCGATTAAAAAGTCTATCAAACCTTGTCCGAATGACCTGAAATGTTGCACACACGTCGCGTTCAACCCTACGGAGCTACTCCAACTTCCGGAATTTCATTTTGTCCCTCGGATCAAAATCTTACTGTTGAACCGGAAACTTAAAAAAAATTCGACTTTCGGCATTTCAAGCCTAAATTAGCTACGGACCTCCAAAACCTAATCTGAACACGCTCCTAAACCCGAAATCACCCAACGGAGCTAACGGAACCATCAGAATTCTATTCCGAGGCCGTATTCATATTGTTCCTACTACGGTTAAAATTTCCTAAACTTAAGCTCTCGCTTAGGGACTAAGTTTCCCAAAACTCTCCGAAACTCCAGATAATTCCTCCCGGCAACTCTCAATAGCAGAAACAAACACGGGGAAAGCAGTTAATAGGGGATCAGGGCGTTAATTCTTAAGATGACCGGCCGGGTCGTCACAATAAGAAAACAATTTTCTCCAATTGGAGAAAAATGAGTTCATAAGTAAAATATTTTCCAAAACAGTTAAGCCAACCAAACATGGAAAAATCGGAAAATATTTTCCGGAAAATATTTTCCTTCATACCAAACGCACCCTTAGTAATAGGTCTTTTTAATGTTAGTAATTCTCATTGTTGTGAAAACTATAATTTCTTAGTTTATCCTAAAGGCTTTATTACTATATATAATAAGGGAGAATCAAATGACTTTTGTAGTCCTCACAAAAGTTTCCAATAAAATGTGAACTTTTCAATTAATTACTTCTAGGTCCTGACCATATTTTTTAAAGTCAATTTTACTTTTTGTTTTATGGTTTACTTCCTAAAAGTTGTCCTACTTTATTTTTTCTTTTTTTAATACTGTAAAACTGCTACACGTGGCTGATGTAGTTGCCTTTTTCCTGCATATCTCATTTTCATCAATCACTCATTTCGAGAAGTTTAGCAAATACCCATGGGGCGAAAAATATTTATCCGTTCCTATCCATTACTTTGCCCCATCCCATTTTTTTTAATACCTAGCCAAATAAAGTCGATTCAAGCGCTATAAACCAAGCTAATTCAAGTCATGCCAAGCCAAGTCAAGCCAAGCCAAGCCAAAGCTAATCAAGTCAATTCAAGTCAAGTCAATTCAAATCAAGTCAAACAAAGTCAAGCGAAATCAAGTTAAGCTAAGTCAAATGGGTAAAAAAAGTTGGGATGGGTGTGGTAGGTAGGGATAGTTTCATTTGGGTAAATATATATTATAAATAATTTTCAAATGGATAAAAGAGGGTATTAGTTTAAGCTGAATGGATTTTTTTTTTGTATAAATTGCTCTTTTTTGAAGACTGCTCCCACCTAGGCCTTTTAAATTGGTAAATATAACTTACTATGGATCTTCTTTTGACCTTAAGTTACTTTTTACATTATTTGACCGTATACATTCCAGTAAATTTAGGCAAAGTATGCCAAAAAATTTCTCCAAATGGACTACTTGTTAGGTCTTGCTATATTATTTAGACATCTCTCACGTCATATATTCCTAACTATTTTCTTCTCTCTCTAGAGCTCATACATGTACTAATAAAGACATGTCAGAATTATTTTCGGGTCGTTCTAAATTTTTTATTTATTAATGTACTTGAACTATTATTTATTAATATACTTATAAGACTAATATTAGGTCAATTTGTGGAAAGACTCTAAACTAATGAAAGTTTACTGGTGTTATTTAGAGGATTCTAAAAAATAAAAATATGGGTTTTCGTTAATACGGATGAATTAAAATATATTATTAATGTCACGACCCCAACCCGGCCGTGATGGCACCCAGCACCCTACTAGGCAAGCCCGACCTTGTTACCATAATTTCCGATAATTAAACAGATTCCAGATAATTAACACAGTATATTAAAGGTCTAGAATTACTGATAAAGTGCGGAAATTACCAGAATACATAATATAGTCCCACTAGGACCCGATGTCACGATCATGAGCCTCTAAATACAGAGTTATAATCCTAATACAAGTCTGTCTAAAAGATGGAAATACAGAATGTAAAGATAGAGATAGAAGGGAGAATCTTCGGCTGCGAACGCCATGCAGTTACCTCGAATACTCCCGGAGAATGCCTCTGGAACTCTGGTCAAAGCTCACTCAGCCTGTGAATGCCCTGGATCTGCACACAAGGTGCAGGGAGTAAAGTGAGTACTCCGACCCAGTGAGTAATAAAAATAAATACAGTCCGAAGATAAGAACACACAGTAAATACACAAAGTAAGATATAATCCAAATATACAGCAATGTATGGAACTGAACAGCTGAACAACAATTAATAATACAAATGCATGAATGCAATGAAATGCAAATGATGGTACATTCCAGTACCCACTGCGGCGCGCAGCCCGAGCTACCCATAATCATTTAACGTAGACGGCGCTCACTGGGGGTGTGTACAGACTCCGGAGGGGCTCATACAGCCCAAGCGCAATATCAAGCCATCTCGTGGCATCAATCAAATCCTGGTCAGTCATTGTTACCTACCCATTTACATTATATAGTTCCATTGTTACCATTGTTTCAAGTTCCTGCTGCGGCCCGCATCCCGAGCCACCCACAATATTTCAAGTCACATCACACAGTGCCATTGTTACCACTGTTTTAAGTCACTGCTGTGGCGCGCAGCCCGAGCCACCCATAATCAGTCCAGAAAACATCATAAGCCCCTTGAGCATTTATAAAATAATAGTTCTCAGCCCGAAATAACATTTAAAGTATCATTTGAGTTTTCAAAACTTAAAAATATGGCTGAGTTTGCAAAACAGTATTTAAAACCTTGGACTGAGTTCGAATGATATGCAAAATGTGCTAAAACAGTAATGTCGATCCCCGAAGGATTCTACAAGTCGGCACAAGGCTCCAAACATGGCAACAAGCCCAAATAACATCAATAAAGTATGTGTATCAGTCACCAGTATAGTATAAATCTCCCCCGGGATGGACCAAGTCACAATCCCCAATAGTAAACGACCACGCACTCGACGTGGAATGTGTGTCACGCCTCAATATAGCGTTACGATGTGAAAGTCTGGGGTTTCAAACCCTCAGAGCAGAATTTACATCTATTACTCACCTCTAGTCGACCAAATACTACTCCGCGATGCCCTTTCCTCTCGTATCGACCTCCCCCTGCGTCGAATCTGGCCAAAACCACAATGAATACATTACAATAGGCTAAGGGGATATAACCCAACCGAAAGAACTCGAAAAACACCCAAAAATACGAAGTTGGCAAAACCCGAGCCCCGGGCCCACGTCTCGAAAAATTATAAAATTAACATCACCGGCTTCCTTATCCCGCCATGAGTTCATACATACCAAATTCACAAAAATCAAAGTCCATTTGGCCCCTCAAATCACTAGTTTAAACTCTTTCAAGTTTCAAGCCCTAACCTTCCTTTTTAGCCTTAATTCCCTTGGATTTTCAGTGTTAATCCATATTTTTTACACCCTAACAACATAATCTAAGACAATGAGTCCATTCCTAATGAAGACTCTCGAAGCCCTCTTCAAAATCGCCCAAAAATCGCCTTAGTCCGAAGTCCAAAATGTTTGCTCCTTCAAAATTCGCGAAGAAGGCTTAATATGGTTCTGCCTAGTCATTTTCGCTTATGCAGTCAAATAACCGCACCTGCGGTCACTGCACATGCGACCAAACGACCGCTTATGCAGTCTCACATAAATCCCCAGGGTCCGCTTCTGCGGCCCAAAATCGCTTATGCGGGTGCCGCTTATGCGGATTCTCCATCTGCTTCTGCGGTCCAGCCCAAGACCTCCCTGACCGCATTTGCGACCAATACGCTGCATCTGCGGAACCGCTTATGCGGTCCCTTTTCCGCAGATGCGGAAACAACAGAACCAGCAAACCAAATCATGCAACAAACTCCGAATTCTCCGTTTAACCTCCCGAGATCACCCCGAGGCCCCCGGGACCTCAACCAAAAGCACCAACACGTCCTAAAACCTAATTCAAACTTGTTCCAATCCTAAAAACATATCCAACAACACAAAAATCATCAAACCACAACGGATTCAAGCCTAAGTTAAGCTAAAACTTCCGAAACTCATATTCAATCAAAAACCCGGCCTAAACACCTCCGAATGACCTAAAATTTTGCACACATCTCCAAAATCACCTAACGAAGCTACAGAAACTCTCGGAATTCCATTCTGACCCTCGGATGAAAATCTCACCTATCAACCAGAATTCGCCAAATTTCAAACTTCGCCAATTCAAGCCTAATTCTACACCTGACCTCTAAATCCAATTCCGATCGCACTCCTAAGTCACAAATCATCCCCCGAAGCTAACCGAACCACCGGAATTTGCATCCGAGCCCTCTAACAATATAGTCAACTTCCGGTTGACTTTCCCAAAACAAGCTCCCTCCTAAGAGGCTAAGTGCCTCATTTCCAACTAAAACCAATCCAATTCTACCCGATCAACTCAAATATTGATATTGAAACATGGTGCAAAATAATATGGGGGAAACGGGGCGGTAACTCACGTGACGACAGGCCGGGTCATCACATCCTCCCCAACTAAAACAAATGCTCGTCCTCGAGTGGGTCGAGAAACATACCTGAAGCCTCAAACAAGTGAGGATATCTGCTCCGCATCTCCCGCTCGTCTCCCAAGTAGCCTCCTCCGCGGGCCGACCTCTCCACTGCACCTTCACCGAAGCTATATCCTTTGACCTCAGCCTCCGAACCTGACGACCCAAAATAGCCACTGGCTCCACATCATTGGTCAAATCGTCATCCAACTGTACTGTATTGAAGTCCAACACATGAGAAGGGTCCCCAACATACTTCCGGAGCATAGACACATGAAATATCGGATGAACCCCCGACAGGATGGGTGGCAAAGCAAGCATATAGGCCACCTCCCCAATTCTCCTAAGTATTTCAAAAGGGCCAATGAACCTCGAACTCAGCTTCCTTTTCTTCCCGAACCGCATGACGCCCTTCATAAGCGAAACCCTTAACAAGACCTTCTCGCCCACCATATAAGATACATCTCAAACCTTCCAATCCGCATAACTCTTCTGACGCGACTGAGCTGTACAAAGTCTCTCCTGGATCACTTTCACCTTATATAAGGCATCCTAGACTAACTCGGTCCCCAACAACCTAGCCTCGCAGGGCTCAAACCAACCAACCGGAGATCTACACCGTCTCCCATATAAGGCCTTGTATAGTGCCATCTGAATGCTGGATTGATAGCTGTTGTTGTAAGCAAACTCTGCAAGAGGCAAGAAATCAGCACAAGAACCTCCAAAGTCAATAACACTGGCACGCAACATATCCTCCAATATCTGAATGGTACGCTCGGACTGCCCGTCCGTCTGAGGATGAAACTCTGTGCTCATCTCTACCTGTGTACCCAACTCTCGCTAAAAGGTCCTCCAGAACTAAGAAGTAAATTGAGTACCCCTATCTGATATGATGGAAACTGGGACCCCATGCAACCGTACAATCTCCCGAATAAAAAACTCTGCTAACCGCTCCGAAGAATAGGTAGTACACACCGGGATGAAGTGCGCGGACTTGTCAGCCGATCCACAATCACCCAAATCGAATCAAACTTCCTCGCTGTCCGAGGGAGACCACTCACAAAGTCCATAGTAATCCTCTCCCACTTCCACTCGGGAATATCTATGCGCTGAAGTACACCACCGGGTCTCTGATGCTCATACTTGACCTGCTGACAGCTGAGACACCGAGCTACATAGCTCACAATATCCTTCTTCATTCTCCTCCACCAGTAATGCTGTCTCAAATCCTGATACATCTTTGCGGCACCTGGATGAATAAAATACCGCGACCTGTGGGCCTCCTCCAATATCAACTCCCGAAGCCTATCCACATTGGGCACGCAAATCCGGCCCTGCATCCTCAACACACCATCACTATCAATAGTCACATCCCTGGCATCATCATGCTGAACTATGTCCTTGAGGACAAGCAAATATGGGTCATCATACTGGCGTTCTCTAATGCGGTCATACAAGGAAGACCGAGAAACCACACAAGCCAACACCTAACTAGGCTCCGAAATATCTAACCTCACCATCCGATTGGCCAAAACCTGGACATCAACTGCAAAGGGCCTCTCCCCAACTGGAATATACGCCAAACTACCCATACTCACCACCTTCCGGCTCAAGGCATCGGCCACCACATTGGCCTTCCCCGGATGATATAAAATGGTAATATCATAATCCTTGAGCAACTCAAGCCATCTCCGCTGCCTCAAATTAAGATCCTTATGTTTGAACAAATGCTGAAGACTGCGATGATCGGTATACACCTCACAAGATACGCCATATAAATAGTGCCTCCAAATCTTCAAAGCATGAACTATAGCAGCCAACTCCAAATCATGTACATGGTAGTTCTTCTCATGGGGCTTCAGCTGACAAGAAGCATATGCAATAACTCTACCCTCCTGCATCAACACACATCCGATCCCAACTCTAGAAGCATCACAATACACAGTGTAAGAACCTGAAGCTGATGGCAATACCAACACTAGAGCCGAGGTCAAAGCTGTCTTGAACTTCTGAAAGCTCTCCTCGCACTCCTCGGACCACACGAATGGAGCACCCTTCTGAGTAAACTTGGTCAAGGGAGATGCAATAGAAGAAAAACCCTGAACAAACCGGCGATAATACCTTTCCAACCCAAGGAAACTACGAATCTCTGTTGCTGAAGTCGGTCTATGCCAACTCTGCACCGCCTCTACCTTCTTCGGATCAACCTGAATACCATCACTAGACACCACGTGTCCCAGAAAAGCCACAGACCAAGCCAGAACTCACACTTGGAGAACTTTTCATAAAGCTTCTCCTCCCTCAAAGTCTGTAACACTACTCTCAAATGCTGAGCATGCTCCTCCTGGCTACGCGAGTACACCTGGATGTCATCAATAAAAACAATCACAAATGAATCCAGATACGGCCAAAACACGCTGTTCATCAAATGTATGAACGCGGCTGGGGCATTAGTCAGCCCAAAAGACATAACTAGAAACTCATAATGCCCATATCTCATCCTGAAAGTTGTCTTCATAATATCAGAATCTCTAATCTTCACCTGGTGATAGCCTGAATGGAGGTCAATCTTCGAGAATACCCTTGCTCCCTGGAGCTGATCAAACAAATCATCAATGCGGGGTAGTGGATACTTATTCTTCACTGTCACCTTGTTCAGCTTCCTGTAGTCAATACACATTCTCATTGTGCCATCTTTCTTTTTCACAAATAGGACCGGTGCACCCCACGGTGACACACTAGGACGAATAAACCCCTTATCTAGGAGTTCCTGAAGCTGCTCCTTCAATTCCTTTAACTCAGATGGTGCCATACGATAGGGAGGAATGGAGATGGCTGAGTTCCCGGCACCAGATCAATACCAAAATTAATGTCCCTGTCCGGCGGCATGCCCGGCAGGTCCGCAGCATCCGTCGACACTTGTCGAGAAAACCTTGGGAATCTTCTCCCTAAGCACCACTGAAAGTAGGAGGTGAAAGCCTGCTAAACCTCTCAAGACGACGCTGCTCATCGTCTGGCATAACTGGAACCATAACATCCTGAACCGGTGCAACCGGCTGAACTGGGGCAACCTGCTGAACTAGGGGTGCATCTGGTGTCTGCAAACCCTGCACTACCTGCTCAGGCATGCGAGCAGCGGGGGTCTGATGACCACCCCGGTCTGAGAAGTGGTTGCGGCACTAGTGGCTGAGACTGCCTGAGCCAGGCCAGTGCAAACCGATAGAATCTGAGCTAGGGCCTCCTGAAGACCCGGAATCACAATAGGCACAACTGGTGCCTGAACAGGTGCTGCTGGAGTCTCTACAGCTGGAGCCTGATCCTACGCCGGGGCAACTGGTGGGTCGATAGGTGCTGCCCCTGCGGCTCTGCCTCGACTACGACCTCGACCTCGACCTCGACCGCGTCCACAGCCTCTGGTGGCCTCAGTAGGTGGTAATGGTGGTCGTCCGCCACGTCCGGTAGCACGTGTCCTCGCCATCTGCGAGAGAATAGAATAACAGAATTTAGTTCTCGGATCAACAAAGTCGCACGATAAGAATTCCAAGAATATGAAATTTTTCCTAAAGGTTCTGCAGCCTCCCGAGGATAAGTACAGACGTCTCCGCAGCGATCTGCGAGACTCTACTAAACTGGCTTATGACTTGTGAGACCAAGTAACCTAGGCTCTGATACCAACTTGTCACGACCCCAACCCGGTCGTGATGGCGCCCAGCACCCTACTAGGCAAGCCCGACCTTGTTACCACAATTCCCGATAATTAAACAGATTCCAGATAATTAACACAGTATATTAAAGGTCTAGAATTACTGATAAAGTGCCGAAATTACCAGAATACATAATATAGTCCCACTAGGACCCGATGTCACGATCATGAGCCTCTAAATACAGAGTTATAATCCTAATACAAGTCTGTCTAAAAGCTGGAAATACAGAATGTAAAGATAGAGATAGAAGGGAGAATCTTCGGCTACGAATGCCATGCAGCTACCTCGAATACTCCCGGAGAATGCCTCTGGAACTCTGGTCAAAGCTCACTCAGCCTGTGAATGCCCTGGATCTACGCACAAGGTGCAGAGAGTAAAGTGAGTACTCCGACCCAGTGAGTAATAAAAATAAATACAGTCCGAAGATAAGAAAACACAGTAAATACACAAAGTAAGATATAATCCAAATATACATCAATGTATGGAACTAAACAGCTGCACAACAATTAATAATACAAATGCATGAATGCAATGCAATGCATATGATGGTACATTCCAGTACCTACTGCGGCACGCAGCCCGAGCCACCCATAATCATTTAACATTGATGGCGCTCACTGGGGGTGTGTACAGACTCCGGAGGGGCTCCTACAGCCCAAGCGCAATATCAAGCCATCTCGTGGCATCAATCAAATCC
>MU737169.1:8926-53551 GCA_026770625.1 Nicotiana glauca | reverse complement strand
CTTCAGTTGTTACTCTGGCTCTGGACAACCGTCCAGTACCAAAAGGAAATTTATTATAGATACCATATGCTCCTATTCTGTTTTCCTAAGCTTTCGAAACATGAAGTTACCATGCATCATCTTTAGTATCACAAGTCTGCTCATATCCAAGTGTTGAGCATATGGATTCTTGATAGCTATGTTATGATGTTGCAAGATTTGACTGAACTAATCTATTGGTCAAACTTGCATTGGATGCTGAATATGCTGGGTTAAACTGCATGTTTTTGACTCTAAACAGTTTTTAACTCCTCATGTTTTGTGCTTTTGGCAGATGTGCAGTGGAATGGATGAAAATGCTATTGGCACCTGTGCTGAATTGTGTGGAGTGCAAGGAGAGGTACACATCAATTCATCTTTTTGCTTAAGTTTCTTATTCACAAAAATGAATTACTTACATTAATTTCCTATCCGTTGAAGATTGGAAAACCAACAAATAAATTGTAGTGAACATGAGATAGGACTTCTTTTTTAATTGATTATTTTTAGACTGTATTAGCATCTTCAGCGTTAAGCCTAATTGGCTAATTGATCTGCAACAATTAATGATGGAGCTTATGATAATAGGGTATTGACGTGCAACATATGTGCTCTCTGTACAAATACAAATTGATTCTATTACTTATGATATATGAATCATTTCTCTGTTATAGAAATAGAAGATTGTCCATATTTAGTGGGAACTGAATTGAGATTTCATCTCATAGTAAGTACACCTAAAAAGACGGGAAATCTTGTGATGGAGAAGATTGTCTATATTTAGTAATTTTGGATATTTTGCAATGGAGGAGACAACCTTTTTTCCCTTTCTTTGCAATAGACCCTTGTGGTCCTGCCATTCCCCGGACCTGCGCGCATAACGGGAGCTTAGTGCACCGAGCTGCCCTTTGTGTGTGTGCTGTGTTTGGGTGGGGGTGGGGGATCTAATGTTGTACAACAATTGTAGACTAAGCATCATCTTCTAAATTTCTTGTTCTGAAGTGTTACTTGAGTATTCTATGGTTATAGATTATAACCCAACATTGAGGACCTCAATTTGAGGTGCATCCACTTACTTAATAAAAATAACAATAACATTCCCGTGCATCGAAATCTAGTTTTGCTGACTCTGATTTGCTATAGCAAATGCTTTGGAGAAATTTTGCCAAGGTTAGAAAGAACTCACCTATTAGGAGTTACCTGCGAATTTCTTCCTTGAGAGAACCCTAAAAAAATAAAGCGAGTAATGAGTTAGGAAGTGATACAAACAGACATCTACACTTAGATTCTTACTTTTGGTTGCATGTCTTTTGGTTACACTTAGATACAAACTGACACTTAGCTATACAGGGATATCCCTTGTGGATGCTAACTGCTTCTTACCCATTATGGTCTCATTTATGAAAGAACTAATCTTGTAACATGGTTAACCAGACATGCAGTGTAGGCGGTCTTAGTATCACGAGTTTATTTTAGCACAACCTGAATAGTTTGCCTCTGTTAGTGCATGGTAACCAGTCCTTGAAGAAGACTTCAAGTAAGCTAAAGGGATATAAGGGAATAGAATTGCTGATATTCCATCTTGTGTGCACCAATGATTGAGGTTTTCCAGACGAGAGCTTATCACAAACCCTTCCTTGGCCTGAGCAGCTCAACTATATTTAGATTAAGTTTTATGACGCTAAACTGTTTGTTGCTAAAGTCATTTTCAAATTGCCTGAGCAATATTTCAAGATCTTGGAATAAGCTAGTCTTGACAGCCAAATTAATTCCCTGACTAAAAGGATATGTTTGGTTCACCACTTTTGTTGTATATCTACGGTGGACGTAACAGTTAAACCTCTACAATCTTGGCATATTAAAGTTCTCCATTACCAGTTTTCATTTGAAAAATAAAGAGAAGCATTAGAAACATATATAATGTAAGAGTCCTTTTAACAGTTGGGCTAACTCTGCTCTACCTTCTTAGAGAGTTTTATTACTTTATTAGTTTTCAGTTGTCTTTAAGAACCGAACATTTCTTCCCTTAACTCTAGTGCAATGTTTTTCTTGCATATTTTTCTTTACTATTCACTATGTGCAATATACATTAAAGAGCACTGGAAACTCCCGGCTAATCTTTGCACTATGATTGTTTTGTGTAAAGCACTAAATATTAAGTGAAAGGGTATTTTCATTTGTATCAACTTATCTAAAAAGAAGAACAAGAAATTGTATTTTTTAGAAATGGTGTCATTTCCTTGGTTTCCAGCATGATAAATTCAGAGACCTATCTAAAGGTTCTGTGCATACATAAAAGACTTTCATATCTCAAATGGTCTAGCCATATTGTATATAATCTGTTAAGAGTCACTATTACAGGTACCGTCTTAGTTTCTCTAGAGATGAGATTATACATTGTTATAGTTGTGCTGGAGTTGGAAATATTGCTAGTAGTGATAGATCTAAGGTAATTTAGTATGAATTTTTGTTTTGGCACTCAATTAATGACAACACCAATAGAGTGTCATAATTAAAATCTCATTGCTTGTCTCTGAGGAGCTAAATTATGTCCAAATAATGCTAGTTCAAAATTTGCTTTGCTTTATTCTTTACTGAAAATGTTATATTTGTAGAAGTAAATATGGACCTTCATCGGGGCACATTTTGTATTTGCAAGAAGAAATTAATGATTTTGCTTCACTGATTGCAACTTGATACACTAATTACAAAATATCTAACACATTCACATTCATTTTTTTCATTTTTCTTCTTTTTCTGTACAGTTTGCATACATTTACAAGGAAAGACATCATGGCAGATACTGTTGAAGACACTCTTTTAACTTTTGGAATGTAACTCTTTGATACAAAAGAGTCCATACTATTTGCATAACACATCTGCACTTTTTGATAATGCATTGGCTGTCATCTGTGATGAAGGTAAACGAGTTTCATCAGTAAGCAGCAACAGAAAATTGACTGAAAAGAAAGGATGGTGGCAGAAATAAACTGCCACTATATTTTTTAGAACACTAATATTATATTGTAGCAGTTATAAACCCCCACATAACTTTTTTTTAAATATTTAAATCATATTTTGGGGGTTTATAAACCCCCACACTATATTTTTTGAACTATTATGATCATATTAGTGGGGTTTTGTAAACCCTCGCAATATTATTTTTACACGTCGAAATCATATTGCGGTTTTAAACTAGCACTAATTGTATTTCATTTTTTTGATAATCCACTAGGCAGGTGTCTAGAGCTAGTTTTTTTTATTAATAACAGAAAATAAAATACAACAATTAGGAAAAATACCAGTAAGGGGGACAATAACACCGATATTGTTACCTATATAACACAAACCGGGCTAACCTTACCGTACTAATCCTATTGAGGCTTGAAACCTCGCCTACTAGCCAGCATGTAAAAAATATGAACTTGAAAGGACCAAATATTCTATGATCATCACAGAGTTTATAGCATACTCTGTGACGAGATTACAGATGACAATACTTAAAAAATGATAAGATAATACAATATTAAAAATTGATTCTTTGCCCTCTTTGATAAAACTTGTGCATTCTCCGAATTGTAGCTCTTTTGCTTCTTCTTCTGCTTTCTTCAAATACTCTTCAAACTTTATCATTTCTTTTTAGATGTATTTGACTTTGTGGAAGTGGTAGGAACCCCCGCCTTTTGCTTTGCATTTCTCGTCAGTGACTTCCTAATGACAACCTCTTGTGTTGATGAAGCAGTTGACATTGCCCCGTCCTTTTTGTTATCTTCTCGTTGTGTTGACGAGCATATTTATTGCGTGTCTTCTTCCTCCAAAAACACTACATTATCTTCATACTCTTCTGATTGGTTAGCCCATATCTTACACTTAGAGTTTATTATCTCTTGAAAGTCAACTAAATTGCCAGGTTCAAACACTTGTCTTTTGTAATCACCCCCTTCCTTTTTTGTTGCTGAGGACATCATGGATACAGTTGGTTGGTCTTGTAACATGTTGCCAGATCGATCAAAAAAATCATTTGAAGGGGTATCATGTTGTGAAGTATTCAAAGCAACTCCTGTGATGCCATTATTTCCTTCATTTTCCGATTTATTCAAAGTCACCAATTGCATGTTGATGTTTGGATTTTGGTGTCCAGGGATATCAACTCCAGTTGCCGTAGCTATATTCACAGCCCCTCCACGATTCAAACTCAATGTAGCATCAATGTCTTTGGCATTGGTCGCTCGTTCAACAGTAGGTTTAGCAACACCTGCAGCTACTCGATGCAACAGTAGGCTTCAAATTTGTAAAATCAGTAGCTCCACGATCAGCTCCTAACACTGTTGCTGATGATTTATCAGCTGGTTCACTTGTATCTCGATCACCAGATGCCTCATCTTGGTTTCCATGCAATTTATTAACACCTTGAACACACAATTGTATCTCCTCAACTTGCTGTGCATTATGATCTGATTGTTTTATAACTTTGTCAACTAGATTTTCCTCTACTACTGTTGCATCTTTATCATCTTCATTCACCTTCGCAAGTGCATTACTGCATGCACGTATACTGTCTCTTTCATTTGATGATTTTTCTCCTGTTTTGCCCAGCCCTACCACTTTTGGTGATATTTTATCAGCTGCTTCACATTTATCTCGATCTCCAGATACCTCAGCTTTGTTTCCATGTATTTTATTAATTTTTTGAACACATAAATTCTTCTCAAGTGTACCAACAGTATCCTTTTCCTCTTTTTTTGTTGCATCGTTAATGTTGTTCCCATCATTGTTGCTCGAAAGGAGCTGTGACTGTATTTGCAATACAGTATTAGTTTTTTGAATTCCAGCTAACACAATATTTAAATTATATTTTGGGGGGTTTTTAAACCCCCACAATATTTTTTTGAACTATTATGATCATATTGAGGGGGTTTATAAACCCTTGCAATATTTTTTTTGACACATCGAAATCATATTGTGGGGATTTTAAACTAGCACTAATTATCTTTGAAAACCCCCACAAATTAAAAATTCAATTTGTGACGGTAGTCATGGAGGTTTTAAAAAGCCGCCGCAATAATGCTGGTGGCAAAGGTAAATATGGCACTTCTAGAAACCGCCACACTTCTTTTTGTGGGGGTAAAAAACTGTCACAATTTGACCAAAAACCTCCCACAAATTAAGTATTTTCTTTTAGTGTCTATATGTTTATGAGGTTAAAATAGCACGGGCTAGCCAGTTTTTGGAGTCATTCAAAAATAGCTAGCATTTGCAAAGTGATTGAAAAATAGCTACTATTTTGCTGCAACAGGGACCGATCTAGCATACTATACCGGAGATCGGTGCACCTGTATATGAACTTCGAGCATATTATGCTGGAACTCCAACACGTGAAAAGTTCCCGCATACCATATTGGAGATTGGAGCACCTGTGTATGAACTTCCAGCATATTATACTGGACCGGTATATTATACCGAAACTCCAGTATATTATACTGGAGTTCCAGTATACTTATGCTGAAACTCCATTATAATATGCTGGAATTCCAGTATACTTATGCTGGAACTCAGTATATTATGCTGGAGTATTTTCCGAATTTTGAACAGTGTTTTCATTTAGATTTATCTTACATGAAAAATAGCTAAATTTCGATTACTTTTGAAACTGTGGCTATTTTTAAATGACCACTTGTAAATCTGGCTATTTTAAAATTTCTCCCGCTTGAGAGAAATGTATTAAATACGTATATACAATAAATTTCAAAACTAATATTTTAGCTAGAATTTATAAACTTTAAATCTTTGAATCCGCTTGTATATGTATTGCACGTCAATCATTGCAGAAATGCCTGTAACAACTAAATTTCGTTTCTGAAAAATAATAATCAAGACAAGAAATATAACGACAAATATTATATTCGATTTTAAGTGATGGAGTTACAATCTCTAAAATATCTCTAAATCTAAAGATATGTAGTCCTCTGATATTTCTCCTCACGGATGATGGTTCAAGAGCTTGAGAGCTTGATCTTGAACTTGACAACTTTCAAATTTGTAGTACGTCACGAACAATTTGAAGGTCGTCACGAATCAAGATTTGGTATTGGGTTATCATGAACAGAAGATTTGAAGTCGCCCGCCTATGATTTGAATTCGCCTTTGTATTTGACCACAGACGATGATTGCGGATATGGATGGAGACTTTGATGCTATTCTTTAAAGCTTCTTTAGCCTTTCCTTCTGCATACTTGCTTGTTTTTATAACCTTCTCTATTCACCCTTTATATAGGTGTAGGGTGGAGTATCCTCCAAGAAAAGCCTGCTTGGCCATTGGACTTGAGGCTCATGGGCCGACTCATTTGATAGAAGACCAACTAATGGGCTAGCCCAATAGTATATTGGACCTTTATTTAAATTAATTTAATTGAATTTAAATAACAAACCCAATTATACCATTTCTATATATATATATATATATATATATATATATATATTCTTATGGATTTAAATTTAATAAAATTTTAAATGTCTATAAATGCCCTCCACTTCAAGGCTTGTCGGGGTGTAGGCTAGCCAAAATCGAAGAGGAAACTTGAAGTACAAGTGAAGAAAATATCTCTTTATCAATCCCTTAATCAAACTGTCCGATATACCAAGGTGAACCATCTTGTTTCACTCACCGATATTAGAAGAATTTGGTTGAGTCAATTTCCTTTAGTAAATACCATAGTATTTATATTGCACATCAACATAGAACTAGGCAGTAGATTTCAAAAATAATACGGCTCAAAACTAGCTCTTTATGGGCGTGGATTACCAAAATTGGTAAGAATCCACTTGAAATCCATTAGGACAAGTTAGCTTTCCTTTGATTCAAGCAACCTTCCACCACGTGATGCTTCTCCAAGTTGAATTTTGTCTCAAAGTTTCCATATAAGACTTGCTAGTCAACTAGTAATTGACTTGTATTTTTTAAAAGGAAAGTTCTTGTTCACCAAGCTAACAACATCTGACTTAACACTTCTATAAATAGAAGAAGTCCTCCTAAATTTTCTTTTGGTTCACGTTTTCTTTGTTTTTTTTTTCTTCACGAAACCGATGGCATCGAAGAAAGCTCAAATAGGCAAACCTTGTGCAACTGTTTTGACATTAAACTTGGCCATAAATTGAAGCTTCGTGTCATTGATACCAATCAATTAAACAAGATCAAAAGCTTCATGCTGTTGGCATCGAGGGCTCAAAAACTTTTTTCTCTTTCGCTGTAGAAGCGGTCTGGGATATCAATCTTTGTGCATATGTGAAGAAAACAACCATATCTTGTTGTAGGAGAATCAGAAATACAAGCCGTTTGATCGTTTTGAAACTACACTTCAAATAATTCAATGTATCAATATTTTGGGGTGGAATTCCTTCTGTAGTTTCTCATGTATTCTTTTGGATTTTCGTTTCAGATGCTTTTGCACTCAACTTTACAGCTTTGCGCACCTTCACCAAAAATACATATCTTGATGTAGGAACATCAAAATCATGAGCGGATTACGATTAACTAGACTTTCAGAACTAGGATATATGTAAAAACCAAAATCAGATAGTCCACATATCTTCCCAGTTACTTGTCAGAAGTTAGGAGACGAGTTTCGACCAGCCGACTCCTTCAGCTTTGTGCGCCTTCACCAAAAATTTAGTATCTTGCTGTAGGAATGTCGAAATCGCAAGCTGCTGATTGTACTGATTCTAGACTCAAAGGACTACAATATATCAAAATTTCACCCCCAAACACCTTCTAGATTGGATGGAATTAAGTTTTTTAAATTGATCAATGCATCTAGCCTACTGATCTCGCAGCTTTGTGCACCTTTGGAGAAAAAGTCGCATCATGGTGTAGGAGCATTGAACACACGGGCCACTTGATTTCCTTGACACTAGACATGGGGTTCTACAACATATAAAAAATTGGAATCCAAATTGGCTATGTACTGTCTCTGAAATATTTCTAAAGCTCAATTTTTCAGCTTTGCGCACCTTCACAGAAAGATTCATATCTTGGTGCAGGAATATCAGAATCACGAGAGGTTTGCAGATATAAAAACTAAACTCCCCGAACTACTATTTCTATAAAGATCACAATCCAGTTGCTCCTAGATCATCCTAGATACTATTCAGAAGTTACATGACGAGTTATGATGTGCTAGCTCTTTCAGCTTTGCGCACTCTCGCTGAAAAATTCATATCTCGAGATAGGAGGTTCCAAATCACGAGTCGTTTGTATCGCTAAAAAGAAGATACAAGGGATACAACACATATAAAACTTGAAGCCGTAACCCTTTTGATCCAGTCAAAATAAGTTTTTGAATCAAGCTCATAAATCAGGAGGATTATAATTTTTTTTTGGGCAGCATACCTTTTTTTGCAGGTTTGGCTACGGAAAGCTTGGCTCATCCTCATATATGTGGAATTGGAGGGAAAACGTTTGGTGCATACACCTTTTCAGTCGAGGTTTGGCAAACATACAATTACAGTGCGCATTCCGCCCCTACCTTAGAAGGAGTTTCATGGCGCCCTCTTCTTGTAATTTGGCGTAGAAGTCTATGGAGACTTCTCTATTCTAGATCAGGTGAAGAGGTAAATGATCAACACTCTCCCTTTTGAAAATGAGGAGGTGCATGGAGCTTTTCATCCATCGAGCCTCGGCGTGTATTATCTTTTCTTGCAACTTAGCGAAGAAGTTCACTAAACATCCTTCCCCCGGCTTTGACAAAATAATTTATGGAGCATTTCATCCTTCAAGGTTTGGCAGAGAAGTGCATGTCATAATATTCACCATACACATTGAAGCATCGTGTCGTTAACACCGGTACTTGTTAAGCTCTGCGTCGTTGGCATCGATCAAAGAAACAAACCAAAAGCCTCATGCCATTGGCGCCGGGAAGCTCTAAAATCTTTTCTCATTTGCAGTTTTTTGAGAGAATATTAGTAATCTTGATATACATAAGAAGATTCATTAGAGATGCACATGATTGGAAACGAACCATTCGTCTCTTTATTACGGCTTGGCGAGAGAATTTCATGGCATGTTCCTACTTTTACAGCTTAGAGAAGGGGACATTTGGAGCGACTCTTTTCCACCTTTAGCGATAAAGCATGTGACGCATCCCATCCTTTGCGGCTTGGCAATATCGACACTTGGAGTACTGCTCTTCCATCCTTTACGAGCAAGTATGTGAAGCAACCATCCTGCAATCTTTGATATGGAATCACCTTTTCTTGCAATTTGTCGGAGAAATGCATGGAGTATCTTAAACTTCAAGATTTTGTATGGAACCACATCTTTTTACAATTTGGTGAGGAAGTTTGTGAAGTGTCCTAACCTTCAATCTTTGGCATAGAACGACTCCTTATTGCAACTTGGTGAAGTTTATGGAGTGTCCTAACCTCCAAGCTTTAGCATAAAACCACGTCTTCTTGAAACTTGGTGAAGAAGTTCCTAGAATGTCCTTCTCATGACTTGATGAAAAGATACACGTAGTGCTCCATATTTCGAGTTATGGAGCTAGCAAAGCATCTCGTCCTTCAACCCTTATCAAAAGAAGCACATGAAGCATTTCATTTTTTTTCGTGCGGCTGGATGAAAGCAAACATGGCACATCATCCTTTAAGCTTTGATGTGGAGTAACTTCTTCTTTAACTTGCTCAAAGAAGCGCATGATGCATACATAAAACCTGCATCCTCTTTGGCTATTGTGAAAAGGAATTGATTTTTTTGTTGCTTAAGTGACTGAACTTAGAATGAACTCTAAGTTACCTACGTACCCCAACAAAGAGGATCAAGTAATTATGTAGTTCATATAAAGTATAAGTTTTTTTTGTATGCAGTTTATACTCGTGCGGACAAGGATTATAGGAACTTGAAGACATTGTTCAAATTTGAAGAGCTTTACATCTTGAAGAGTTTGCAACTTGAAGTCTTTGCTCGATTTGAAGAGCTTTGCAACTTGAAGACTATTGCTCGAATTTGAAGACCTTTGCAACTTGAAGACTTTTACTCGAATTTGAAGAGCTTTACATTTTGAAGACTTGCTCAAATTTGAAGAGCTTTATGACTTAAAGTCTTAGCTCGTATCTGAAGAGCTTTGCAACTTGAAGACTTTTGCTCGAATTTGAAGAGCTTTGCAACTTGAAGACTTTTGCTTGAATTTGAAGAGCTTTGCGACTTGAAGTCTTAGCTCGTATCTGAAGAGCTTTGCAACTTGAATTCTTTTGCTCAAATTTGAAGAGCTTTGCAACTTGAAGTCTTTGCTCGATATGAAGTGATTTGAAACTTGAAGTCTTTGCTCGATTTGAAGAGCTTTGCAACTTGAAGTCTTTTCTTGATTTGAAGAGCTTTGCAACTTGAATATTTTTGCTCGAATTTGAAGAGCTTTGCAACATACAATTTAGGTTCGCATATCAAAGAGCATTGCAACATGCAGTTTAGGCTCATGCGTCGAGGAGTATTTTGCAACTTGCAGTTTAGGCTCATGCATCAAGAAGTGTGGTGACTTGCAGTTTAGGCTCATGACTCAAAGAGCGTTGAGACTTGCAGTTTAGGCTCATACGTCAAGGAGCGTTGAGACTTGCAGTTGAGGCTCATACGTCAAGGAGCATTATAACATGGACTCTTCAGTTTTATCTTAGGATGATATGATGACCCAAGGGGTCATCACTTGTTTTTAAAATGAAATTATACGTTCTGAGGCCATAAAAACCTCTTTTAGAATCACCTCAATTTGTGTGCGCAGTTCGGGCACGTAACCGGAAATCCTATATGTGAAAATCTGTGAAAAGTGATAAATTTTGACTATAAAATAAATTAATTTGACTTCGGTCAATGTTTGGATAAACAGAACTGGACCCATGATTTGACGGTCCCAGAGGGTCCGTAGGAAAATATGGGACTTGGGCGTATGCTCGGAATCGAATTCCGAGGTCCCAAGCCGGAGAAATAAATTTTTAAAGAAAGTTATTTTCTGAAATTGTTTAAAGGATTTGGAAATGAATTTTGATTAGAAAATATTGGTATCATGCCCGTATTTTGGTTCCAACACCCAATACAGGTCTTATATATGATTTAAGATAATTCTGTGAAGTTTGGTAAGAAATGGAATCCGTTTGACGTGATTCGGACCTTAAATGCAAATTTGATGTTTAAAGAAGTTTTGAAAAATTTCATTGATCTTGAGGTTTAATCCGATATTCATGAAATTATTTTGGTGATTTGAGTGCACGAATAAGTCTGTAGGATATTTTTGAGGTTTTGTGTATATTTGGTTTGGAGCCCCGAGGGCACGGGTGAGTTTTGGATAGGCCACGGGGTGCATTTTAAATATAGAAAATTGTTGGCATGTTTCAGACCTGCAGGCTTCGCATTTGCGAAGTCTGTCTCACAAATGCGAGCCATGCATTGAAAATGCGAGATGTGTCCTGGGCAGCCTTCTTCGCAAATGCGAAGTATCCGTCGCAAATGCGACACCCCGCCTAAATCCTCTATGTTCACAATTGCGAGTCCCCTAGTTGCAAATGCAACTTCGCAATTGTGACTCTTCCTTCACATTTCCCAACCCATCAGAGGTTGGTGTTCACAATTGCCAACCCCGGTTTGCAATTCCCATATCTTAGACCTGCAACTTTTATACTTAGACGATTTTAAACCCATTTTCACATTTTTTCAAAACACAAACTCTCTAGGGCGATTTTTCAAGAACAACCCTTTTTCCAAATCGATTGTAAGTTAATTTTTACTCATTTCCTTCAATCATTAACATCTTTTAACATGATTTTCAAGGGGAAATTGGGTGTTTTGGGTAGAACCTAGGTTTTTCAAAACTTGGGGATTTGGACCTCGATTTGAGGTCCGATTTCAAAAAAATTATATATTTGGGTTCGTGGGGGAATGGGTTATCGGGTTTTGGTTCGAACCTCGGGTTTTGACCATGTGGGCCCGGGGTGATTTTTGACTTTTGGCAAAACTTTGGGAAATTCAGTTTTCATGCATTCAAATTGATTCATTTAGCGCTTATTGATGTAATTAAGTAACTCGTGACTAGATACGAGCGAATTAGCGGTGGAATCAAGGGGGAAAGCTATAGTTGAATCGTGAATTGTGTTCGAGGCATCGAGGTAAGTGTTTGGTCTAGCCTTAGCTTGAGGGATTAGGAGTTGAGTCCTATTTGCTATGTGGTAATTATTGAGTACGATGTATAGGCATGGTGACGAGTATTTATATATTGGTGTCTAGCATACCCGTGAGTCTTTATATTGTGATTATCATGACTTCGTTGTATCTTCCATGTCTTAGTGGTGGTTTGTAATTGTTGTATAAAGTTGTGGAATGGATTGTGACCTACGAACATTGAGGAACGTTGGCTCAAGTTGTATAATGAATTGTGAAAGTGTAAGTAAGAATTGAACCTCTAGAGCATTGGCTCGAGTTGTGAAGCGAATTGTGAAGTAAAAGTGAGAAAGAAAAGAGATCATTATGTTGTCACCCTTACCGGGCTATTGTTGATTTATTTGTTATCTCCCTTGCTAGGATGTTGATATTATTGATTTTGTTCTCTTGCCGAGATTTAATTGTTGAATTGTTGTTCCTTTGCCGGGATTTTTATTGCAAACTCCATTTATTCCGTTGCCCTATTGTTTGTGATTGTTGTTTGGGGTGAGGAAGAGAGTTAAATCATGAAGGGTGATGCTGTACATTGTTTGTTTTATGAGGAAAGAGTGCAAAACACGAAGGGTGATGCCGTGTATTATTGTGAGGAAAGAGTGTAAAGCACAAAGGGTGATGCCATGCCGCACGATGTGCCATTCTGTGCCGATTTTATTGATTATATGGTGAGGAAAGAAAGTAAAAGCACGAAGGGTGATGTCGTGCACATTTTATTATATGATTACTTTGGTGGGACGAGAGTAAAAGTGCGAAGGGTGATGCCGTGTATTTATTGATTTCTGATTCTTTGTTGATATCCAAATTATGTTGTTTCTTTCGTTTATTTTATGTCTTTCTATTCAAAATTGTTATTTCCCCCACAACATGCTCCCCCTCCCATTTTGACTGGTTATTTCTGTATTTCTTTTCCGCTGTATATATTCGAACTGCAAATGTTTATTTGGTAGTCTAGTCCTAGCCTCGTCACTACTTCACCGAGATTAGGCTAGACACTTACCAACACATAGGGTCAGTTGTGCTGATACTACACTCTGCACTATGTACAGATCCCAGCATAGCTCTTGGACAGTAGGTTGGAGGCTTCCTTCAGTCCACCCAGAGATCCAAGTAGACATGCAGGCATTCGCAGGTCCTGTCGTCTCCCTCTACCCCTACTTCTTGTTTCATTTTCCTTTTATTCAGAAATAGTGTACTAATATTTCTTCAGACCTTGTATGTAGCAATCTTAGACAGTCTGTGACACTGTTACACCAGGTTTTGGGTGGTTAAGGTTTAAGTATTTGTAATAGATGCAGTTTTCATGCATTTTATTGTTGTTTTTCGCTTAAATTTGAATTTTCGCTGTTATCACATTATCGCCTTGTATTTGTTAAAAAGAAAGAAATAATTGGTTAATAAAGTAAGTAGTTCAAGTATTGGCTTGCCTAGCTCACATCGGTAGGCACCATCACGACTCCCGAGGGTGGGAAATCCGGATTGTGACAACTTGGTATTAGAGCTCTAGGTTACATGGGTCTCACAGTTCACAGACAAGCTTAGTAGAGTCTGAGGGATCGGTACAAAGACATCTGTATTTATCTCCCAGAGGATACAGAGTTAGGAAAAAATTCACATTTATTCTTTCATATCGTGCGATTTGGTTTCTCAATGCTAATTGAATTTCTACTCTATTCTTTCGCAGATGGCGAGAACACGCGCTTCCTCATCCACTGAACAGCTGCCCGAGCCACCAACAACAGCTCCTATGAGGGGTAGAGGGCAAGGCCGAGGTCGTGCTAGAGGCTGAGGTAGGGGCAGAGCTCAGCCCCGAGCAGCAACACCAGCAGCGGAGCCTCAGGTTGATTTTGATGATGAGGTTCCAGCCCTAACAGTTCCGGTAGGCCTAGCTTAGGTCCCAGAGTGGTTTATTGCCACCCGAGTTCTTCAGGATGCTCTGGTCCGACTAGTGGGCCTTATGGAGAGTGTCACGTGAGTAGGCTTTCTTCCTGTAGCACCAACCATCTCTCAGGTTGGAGGAGGAGCCAAAACTCCTGCTACTCGCACTCCGGAGCAGGTAGCTCCCCAGATTCAGAGTCCATCGGTTCATCCAGTTGGAGTAGTTCAACCAGGTGTGGTAGCTCAGACCGGTAATGGAGCAGCTATGTCTGCCGATGCTTTGTGGAGGTTGGATAAGTTCACCAAGCTCTTCAGTACTACTTTCAACAGTTCATCTACTGAGGATCCTCTGGATTATCTAGCCAGCTATCACAAGGTTATCAGTAACATGGGGATAGTTGAGACCAATATGGTCGATTTTACTACTTTTCACTTGTCTGGATCCGCCAAGACTTGGTGGAGGGATTACTGTTTGGCTAGACCAGTCAGATCGCCAGCTTTGACTTGGGAGCAGTTTACTCAGCTATTTCTGGAGAAGTTTCTCCTCATCACTCAGAGAGAGTCCTATCGGAGGCAGTTTAAGCGTCTCCAGTAGGGTTCCATGACTGTTACCCAGTATGATACCAGATTCATCAATTTGGCTCGCCATGCTCTCATCATACTTCCCACCGAGAGAGAGAGAGGGTGAGGAGGTTCATTGATGGACTTATTCAGCCGATTCGTCTTTAGATGGATAGGGAGGCTGGGAGTGAGATATCTTTCCAGGATACGGCCAATGTGGCCAGGAGAGTGGAGATGGTTCTGTCATAGGGAGGTGGTCATTGGACGGACAAGAAGCCCCGTCATTCAGGCAGATTTCGTGGTACCTCATCTGGAGGTAGGGATTCGGATAACAGCAAAAATTCAAATTTAAGCGGAAAACAACACTAAAATGTATGAAAACTGCATCTATTACAAATACTTAAGCCTTAACCACCCAAAACCTGGTGTAACAGTGCCACAGACTGTCCCAACACTAGCAGCAGAGCCTCAAGTTGATTTTGATGATGAGGTTCCGGCCCTAGCAGTTCCGGTAGGCCTAGCTTAGGTCCTAGAGTGGTTTATTGCCACCCCAGTTCTTCAGGATGCTCTGGTCCGACTAGTGGGCCTTATGGAGAGTGTCACGCGAGTAGTCTTTCTTCCTGTAGCTCCATCCGTCTCTCAGGTCGGAGGAGGAGCCCAAACTCCTGCTACTCGCACTACGGAGAAGGTAGCTCCCCCGATTTAGAGTCCAGCAGTTCAGCCAGTTGGAGCAGTTCAGCCAGGTGTGGTAGCTCAAATCGGCGATGGAGCAGCTATGTCTGCCGATGCTTTGTGGAGGTTGGATAGGTTCACCAAGCCCTTCACTACTACTATCAACGGTTCATTTACTGAGGATCCTCTGGATTATCTAGACAACTGTCAGAAGGTTCTCAGTAACATGGGGATAGTTGAGACCAATGTGGTCGATTTTACTACTTTTCACTTGTCTGGATCCTCCAAGACTTGGTGGAGGGATTACTGTTTGGCTAGACCAGCCGGATCGCCAGCTTTGACTTGGGAGCAGTTTACTCAGCTATTTCTGGAGAAGTTTCTCCTCATCACTCAGAGAGAGGCCTATCGGAGGCAGTTTGAGCGTCTCCAGTAGGGTTCCATGACTGTTACCCAGTATGATACCAGATTCATCGATTTGGCTCGCCATGCTCTCATCATACTTCCTACCGAGAGAGAGAGAGAGGGTGAGGAGGTTCATTGATGGACTTATTCAGCTGATTCATCTTCAGATGGCTAGGGAGGCTGGGAGTGAGATATCTTTCTAGGAGTCAGCCAATGTGGCTAGGAGAGTGGAGATGGTTCTGTAATAGGGAGGTGGTCATGGGACGGACAAGAAGCCCTGTCATTCAGGCAGATTCAGTGGTACCTCATTTAGAGGTAGGGATTCGTATGGTAGAGGCCATCTTCCTAGGCTTTTTCAGTCAGCTCTTCAGGTTTCTCACGGTGCTTCAGGTGGCCGTGGTCCTCTGATGCAGTATTCTGATCAACAGTTCTACAGTGCACCACCTGCTCCTATCAGTGCACCGCCGCTTCAGAGTTTTCGGGGTGGTCATTCAGGTTGCCAGGGTCAGCAGTCTCAGCAGCCGAGGGCTTGTTACACTTGTGGTGATATGGGTCACATTGCTAGGATTTTCCCTCGAGCATCGAGTAGCTCTCAACATCATAGTTCCATGCCATAATTCAGGCACTAGGTGTTCCACAGCCCGCCCAACCAACTAGAGGTGGGGGTAGAGATGCTAGAGGTGGAGGTAGAGGTAGAGGTAGAGGTGGATCTTAGGCCGCTAGAGGTGGAGGCCAGCCAGTAGCAGGCCATCCCAGAGATGTAGTTCAGGGTATGTTATGCTCTTCCAGCCAGGCCCGAGGCTGAGGCCTCAGATGCAGTTATTACAGGTACGATTCTGGTTTGTGATAGGGATGCTTCAATGTTATTTGATCCAGGATCTACATACTCGTATGTGTCATCTTATTTTGCACCGTATCTGGTCATGCCTAGTGATTCTTTAAGTGCTCCTATTTATGTGTCTACACCGGTGGGTGATTCTATTATGGTAGATCGAGTCTATCCTTCATGTATAGTTGTGATTGGAGGTCTTGAGACTCATGTAGAATTGCTTCTTCTGGACATGGTCAATTTTGATGTCATATTAGGGATGGAATGGTTATCACCTTACCACGCTATCTTGGACTAGCATGCCAAGACTATGACCTTAGCCTTGTCAGGTTTGCCCCGATTAGAATGGAGAGGGACTCCTGGTCATTATACCCGTAGTGTTCTCTCTTATGTGAAGGCTCGGCGTATGATCGAGAAGGGGTGTTTGGCCTATTTGGCATATGTTCGTGATTCTAGTGCTGAGGTTCCTTCTATTGATTCTGTGCCCGTTCGTGAGTTTCCTGAGGTTTTCCCTTCAGACCTGCCGGGTATGCCACCCGACAGGGATATTAACTTTTGCATTGATTTGGCTCCGGGCACTCAGCCCATTTCTATCCCTCCATATCGTATGGCCCCACCTGAGTTGAAAGAGTTGAAGGAGCAGTTTCAAGACCTGCTTGAGAATCAATTCATTACGCCGAGTGTTTCGCCTTGGGGTGCGCCGGTGTTGTTTGTTAAGAAGAAGGACAGATCGATGAGGATGCGTATTGATTACCGCAGTTGAACAAGGTTAACATCAAGAATAAGTATCCATTGCCGATGATTGATGATTTGTTTGATCAGCTTCAGGGTGCCAAGGTATTTTCGAAGATTGACTTGAGATATGTCTACCATCAGTTGAGGATTAGGGCATCCGATGTCCCTAAGACAGCTTTCCGCACTCGATACAGGCATTATGAGTTCTTGGTGATGTTATTCGGGCTGACAAATGCCCCAAAAGCTTTTATGGATTTGATAAACCGAGTGTTCAAGCCTTATTTGGATTCGTTATGATAGTCTTCATTGATGATATTTTGGTTTATTACCGCACCCGGGAGCAGCACGAACAGTATAATAGAGTGGTTCTTCAGAACTTGAGGGATAGTCAGTTATATGCTAAGTTCTCGAAGTGTGAGTTCTGGTTGAGTTTAGTTGCATTCCTGGTTCATGTTGTATCGGTAGAGGGTATTCAGGTTGATCCGAAGAAGATTGAGACAGTCAAGAACTGGCCTAGACTAGCATCAGCTACAGAGATTCAGAGTTTCTTGGGATTGGCAGGCTACTATCGTCGGTTCGTGGAGGGGTTTTCATCTATCGCAGCCCTGATGACCAGGTTGACCCATAAGGGTGCCTAGTTCAAGTGGTCGGACTAGTGTGAGGCGAGCTTTCAGAAGCTCAAGACAGCTCTGACTACGACACCGGTATTGGTTTTGCCCACAAGTTCAAGGCCTTAATTATGCAGTTTATTGTGATGCATCTCGTATTGGACTTATTGTGGTGTTGATGTAGGATGGAAGAGTCATTGCCTATGCTTCACGGCAGTTGAAGATTCATATGAAGAACTACCCGATTCATGATTTGGAGTTGGTAGCCATTGTTCACGCATTGAAGATTTGGAGGCATTATCTGTATGGCATGGCATGTGAGGTGTTCATGGATCACAAGAGTCTTTAGTATTTGTTCAAGCAAAAGGAGTTGAATTTGAGACAGAGGAGGTGGTTGGAGTTGTTGAAAGATTATGATATCACTATCTTATATCACCCGAGAAAGGCCAATGTGGTGGCCGATGCTTTGAGTAGGAAGTCAGCCAGTATGTGCAGTCTTGCTTATATTTTGGTCGATGAGAGGCCGCTTCCTTTGGATATTCAGGATTTGGCCAATCAGTTCATGAGGTTGGACGTTTCTGAGCCCAGCCGTGTGCTAGCTTGCACAGTCGCTCGTTCTTCATTATTGGAGCGGATCCGAGATCGGCAGTATGATGATCCATATTTGTGTGTCCTTAGAGACATGGTGTAGCACGAAGGTTCCAAGCAGGTTACCTTGGGTGATGATGGAGTTTTGAGATTGCAGGGTCGAGTTTATGTGCCTAATGTGGATGGACTCCGAGAGTTGATTTTAGAGAAGGCCCATAGTTCCCGATACTCTATTCATCGGGGCACCGCGAAGATGTATCAGGATTTGTGGCAGCATTATAGGTGACAAAGAATGAAGAAGGATATCATTGCATATGTGGCTCGGTGTTTGAATTTTCAGCAGGTTAAGTACGAGAATCAGAGGCCCGATGGTTCATTTAAGAGATTGAGCTTCCCGAGTGGAAGTGGGAGCAGAACACTATGGATTTCGTTGTTGGACTCCCACAAACTCGGAGGAATATCGATGCAGTATGGGTTATTGTTGATAGGCTGACCAAGTCAGCGCATTTTATTCCTGTGACAATCTCCTATTCTTCTGAGAGGTTGGCTGAGATCTATATCCGGGAGATTTTTCGCCTTCATGGTGTGCCCGTGTCTATCATTTCGGACCGAGGTACGCAGTTTACCTCACGCTTCTGGAGGGAAGTTTGGCGTGATGTGGGCACGCGGGTCAAGTTGAGCACATCGTTTCATCTTTAGACGGACGGGCAGTCCGAGCTGACCATTCATATTTTGAAGGATATGCTCTGAGCTTGTGTCATTGACTTTAGAGTTTTGTGTGATCAGTTTTTGCCTTTAGTGGAGTTTGCCTACAACAACAACTACTAGTCGAGTATTCAGATGGCTCCTTATGAGGCTTTATATGGTAGTCGGTGTCGGTCTCCAGTTGGATGGTTTGAGCCGGGCGCGTAGCCGGAAAGCCTATATGTAAAAATCTGTGAAAAATGATAAATTTTGACTATAAAATGAATTAATTTGACTTCGGTCAACATATTGGGTAAACGGACCCAGACCCGTAATTTGACGGTCCCGAAGTGTCCGTAGGAAAATATGGGACTTGGGCGTATGCCCGGAATCAAATTCCAAGGTCCCAAGCCAGAGAAATGAATTTTTAAAGAAAATTATTTTCTGAAATTGTTTAAAGGATTTGGAAATAAATTTTGATTAGAACATATTGGTATCGGGCTCGTATTTTGGTTCCGGCGCCCGGTACAGGTCTTATATATGTTTTAAGATAATTCTGTGAAGTTTGGTAAGAAACGGAATCCGTTTGACGTGATTCAGACGTTAAATGCAAATTTGATGTTTAAAGAAGTTTTGAGAAATTTCATTGATCTTGAGGTTTAATTCGATGTCATGATGTTATTTTGGTGATTTGAGTACACGAATAATTTCGTAGGATATTTCTGAGGTTGTGTGTATATTCGATTTGGAGCCCCGAGGGCTCGGGTGAGTTTTGGATAAGCCATGGGGTGCATTTTGAACTTAGAAAATTGTTGGTGTGTTTCAGACCTAATGCGAAGCCTGTCTCGAAAATGCGAGAGGTGGCCTGGGAAACTTTCTTCGCAAATGCGAAGTATCCATCGCAAATGAGACACCCGTATAAATCCTCTATGTTCGCAAATGTGACTTCGCAATTGGGACTCCCCCTTCGTGTTTCCCAACCCATCAGAGGTCGAGGTTCGCAATTCCCATATCTGAGGCCTGCAACTTTTATACTTAGACGATTTTAACCCATTTTTCACATCTTTTCAAAACACAAACTCCCTAGGGCGATTTTTCAAGAACAAATCTTCATCCAAATCGATTGTAAGTTAATTTTTACTCATTTCCTTCAATTATTAACATCTTTTAACATGATGTCAACTCAAAATCAATGATTTTCATGGGGGAAATTGGGTGTTTTGGGTAGAACCTAGGTTTTTCAAAAATTGGGGATTTGGACCTCGATATGAAGTACGATTTCAAAGCAAATTATATATTTGGGTTCGTGGGGAATGGGTAATCGGGTTTTGGTTCGAACCTCGGGTTTTGACCATGTGGGCCCGGGGGCAATTTTTGACTTTTGGGCAAAACTTTGGGAAATTCAATTTTCATGCATTCAAATTGATTCAGTTAGCGTTTATTGATGTAATTAAGTAACTTATGACTAGATACGAGCGAATTGGCGGTGGAATCATGGGGTAAAGCTATAGTTAAATTGTGAATTGTGTTCGAGGCATCGAGGTAGGTGTTTGGTCTAACCTTAGCTTGAGGGATTAGGAGTTAAGTCCTATTTTCTATGTGGTAATTGTTGAGTACGATGTATAGGCATGGTGACGAGTATTTATACGTTGGTGTCTAGCATGCCCGTGAGTCTTTATGTTATGATTATCATGACTTCGTTGTATCTTCCATGCCTTAGTGATGGTTTCTAATTGTTGTATAAAGTTTTGGAAGGGATTGTGACGTATGAACATTGAGGAGCGTTGGCTCAAGTTGTATAACGAATTGTGAAAGTGTAAGTGACAATTGAACCTCTAGGGCATTGGCTCGAGTTGTGAAGCGAATTGTGAAGTAAAAATGAGAAAGAAAAGAGATCATATGTTGTCACCCTTGCCGGGCTATTGTTGATTTATTTGTTATCTCCCTTGTTGGGATATTGATATTATTGATGTTGTTCCCTTGCTGGGATTTAATTGTTGAATTGTTGTTCCCTTGTCGGGATTGTATTGCAAATTCCATTTATTCCGTTGCCCTATTGTTTTTAATTGTTTTTTGGGTGAGGAAGAGATTTAAAGCATGAAGGGTGATGCCGTATATTATTGTGAGGAAAGAGTGTAAAGCACGAAGGGTGATGCCATGCCGCACGATGTGCCATTCTATGCTGATTTTATTGATTATATGGTGAGGAAAGAGAGTTAAATCACGAAGGGTGATGTCGTGCACATTTTATTATATGATTACTTTGGTGAGGACGAGAGTAAAAGCAAGAAGGTTGATGCCGTGCATTTATTGATTTCTGATTCTTTGTTAATATCCGAGTTATATTGTTTCTTTCATTTATTTGATGTCTTTCTATTCAGAATTGTTATCTCCCCCACAGCATGCTCCCCCTCCCATTTTAACTAGTTATTTCTGTATTTCTTTTCCCTGTATATATTCGAACTACACAGGTTTATTTGGTAGTCTGGTCCTAGCTTCGTTACTTCTTCGCCAAGGTTAGGCTAGATACTTACCAGCACATGGGGTCGCTTGTGTTGGTACTACACTCTGCACTATGTGCAGATTCCAGAGCAGCTCTTGGACAATAGGTTGGAGGGTTCCTTTGTTCGACCCAGAGATCCAAGGTAGACCTGCAGGCATCCACAGGCCCTGACGTCTCCCTTTACCCCTACTTCCTGTTTTATTTTCCTTTTATTCAGAAATAATGTACTAATATTTGTTCAGACCTTGTTTGTAGCAATCTTAGACAGTCCGTGACACTGTGACACCAGGTTTTGGGTGGTTAAGGCTTAAGTATTTGTAATAGATTGGATTTTCATACATTTTATTGTTGTTTTCCGCTTAAATTTGAATTTTTGCTGTTATCACGTTATCGCCTTGTATTTGTTTTAAAAAAAGAAATAGTTGGTTAATGAAGCAAGTAGTTAAAGGATTGGCTTGCCTAGCTCACATCAGTAGGCGCCATCACGACTCCCAAGGGTGGGAAATACGGGTCGTGACAGATGAATACTTGCCCCCATTCTCGGCATCGTCTGCTTCTATTTCATCATGAGGCTCAAATCTAGGAAACCTTTGGTCTCCACTTGTAGCCATACTCAATTCCATATCATGTGCACTGGTGGCCAACTCTTCTATTGTTTTAGGCTTTATTCCATGCAAGATATAGCGAAGGCTCCAATGCATACCTTAGATGCACATTTCGATGCCAGAAGTTTCGATAAGACGGTCTTTGCAGTTGAGGCTTAAACTCCTCCAGCGATTGATGAATTAGATAACAGGCTCCTCCTTTCATTGGCGGGAATTTGTAAGTTCAATTATACTCACAATGCACCTTGTGGTATAGAAATGATTGAGGAATTTTTGCTCGAGTTGCTCCCAACTATCAACGGAACTAGGTTCAAGATCTCTGTACCAATCAAAAACATTTCCTTTGAGAAATCGAACAAACTGCTTGACAAGGTGATTATCATAAGTTCCAGCATCATTGGATGTCTCGACAAAGTATGCAACATGTTGCTTGGGATTCTCTTTACCGTCAAATTGTTGAAGCTTAGGGGGTTGATATCCACTTGGCATCATCAAGTTATCAATCCTTTGGGTGTACGACTTTGCGTATGTAAGGAAATATTTAGGCGAAGGCTCAATTTTATCCTTGATGGCCCCCTAAGATGAAGTCCTTCAATTGCTCAACATGAATCTGCCCATCAGAAGAGACTTGGAGCTCATTGGTCATTGTTGTTAGCTTTGTAGAGGACTCTCTTTTCTCTTGAATTTTTGGAAGCTTCATAGGTGCTTGGCTTGATTCTTCCTCTGTCATACTCTCTACCTTATTCATCAATTTGGAAAGTTTGTCATCTTGATCTTTTATGCGCTTTATCAGGCCTCCAACTGCTTTTATCAAAATTTCAAGTTGTTCTTCTATGGAAGAAGCTTCAATCATCATTGTTTGCATGACCACCCTAGATGACGACGAATGATATGGATCATCACTTGTATAAAGAGCAGATTGTGGAGTGACATGAGGAGAGATTAGAGCAAATTTGTTGCTCAACACATCATCATCTTTCTGTATGAAAGGATTATGGGACCGATGATGATATTCTTTTGAAAGGCTAAATCACATCAATGTTTGTTCGACCACCTCAGCGATGTTGTTCCCTTCTTCTAGCATGTACGAATAGGATCTCACTTCTTTGGAGAAGATGAACCAAAAACATGAGTTGTGGACGACACTTTAAGCACTTGTTGTCCTAGTATTTCGGCTTTGCTTCTTTTGATTTGCCGAACAATCTCCATGGCAACTTCCAATCCACTTTTGGAGTCAGATCTAGGGTTGTTTTTTTATTGTAGCCATCTTGGGGTTCTTGGATTTCTAAGAGAAGGGATGAGAGGTAGAGATGGTCCCACTGGCCGTGCCAAAATTTGTAATAACTAAATTTCAACAAATGAAAAATAAACTACAATCACAAAATAAGAGAAAAACATTTTTACCAATCAATTGTGAGTACAATTTTGTTTCCTATTGATTCTTCTCTCCTGATTATCTCCGTGATTCGAGGCCCGAAGCCCAGTATTTCTCGAATGTAGGATGATGCAGACCTCATGGGTATGTATTGTTGATACCCAAATTTTTCCTATAAATTTTTAATATGAAAAATACTTTCAAATAGCATATGTATACATATATAAGTGTGTCCCAACATTTTATTATTTTTTCTTAATTTTTAAATTAATTTATTGCTCTATTTTATCAAGAAAAACCCAATAATTATCATTATTTTTGGTGATTCATTTATGGGATTCTTATATTTATACTAAAATATAGCTAATGTAATTTTTTTGCATATTTTTATAAATTTATTTGATATTTTTAAAGCTAAATTGCATATAATTATAATATTGGCCTCTTTAAAGATTTAATTGTATTTATAGTTATAAAATTGACTCCAATAGTTTTAATTTAATAATTATGTATTATTAATCATTTTTGTACCTTTAATTTATTTCTAGAAGTTATTTTACTATTTTTTATAAAATAAATGAGGAAAAAATGGCTATTTAAATGATAGCCCATTTGCATTTCAATTTTAGCCAGATTTGAACCTCTAATTAGACCCAATTCTAAAACCAAATTACCCATCCCAAATCCTATTCTACCCGACCCAAGACCTTTTTAAAATATCCCACCCGGATCCCCATTCAATCCGGGCCGTTGATCAAAATGATCAACGACCACCATCTAACCTTTCCTTTTTAATTTCCAATTACCCCCTAACCCTAATCATTTCCATCTGTAGCCGCCCTTGAATTCCCCCTTCCCCCAATTCTCTTTCAGAAACCCTAGCCGCCTCCCTCCACTTCCACCCTAAAATCGCCTGAATCCATGGCTTCCAAAGCCATTAAAGGCCTGTACCTGCATCCTATGACTCCTACATGCCTGATTACTAAGGTTTCAAGGTCAGACCTTGAAGAAGCTTGACCCAGACTTTGTTTGATTCTAGTTCTATGGCTGTCTTCGACCTTGCTCCGGCCAACCATGGCTATTCAAGCCCGATCTTGACTTCTCCTACTTAGATCAATGACTTTCCAAGCCTTTCTCACCATCTGGGTTCTTCTGAAACCCTAACCTTCGAGGTTCTTCTGATTCTTTTAGTTCCATTGTAGATTTGTGTTTTCTCTAAGGTCTTAAATGTTTTCTCAAAGTTTCTCTCAAAACTTTACCTTCAAAACCTTTACCTTTTCCGATTAAGGGTTATGTTAAGTCATTTCAAAGTTTTTTTGATTTTTAACATGTTCTATTGTGTTTCTTATATTGTTCTTCTACTATGTTTCTTATGTTGATTCTTCTACTATATTTCTTATGTTGTTCTTCTATTGTGTTTCTTTATGTTAAAAGTCTCAGTTCTTCTTAAGGTTTCTAATTTTATTTTTCTTTGTTGATATTTTTGCCTGACTCTCTTGTCTTTCATATCTATACTCGATTGATGGTGAAAACCCTAAAATTTGGGGGTTCATTCGAGTTTTGAGATTATTTTCTATGTGATTTGCTTGTTCCTCATCTCTTAATTTGTTCGATTTCAAATCCCTAATTCCTTTGGACCTATTCGAGCTTCTGAAAACTGCTTCGTCTATTTGAAGTTGCTCGACTGCATTCAAAGTCCTTATTTCAACTTCTGTTTCTCTATGTGATTTGGTTTCTTGCAACCTTTGAACTAAACTATACTTTCTAGAAAGGTCTTTTACTTGACTCTTTTGCATGCTTCTGATACCCTCCTCCCTATTACTAAGTCGACCTATGTGACTACCATGTTTCACTATCTACAGACTTTGTAATTACTATGCTATTTCTCTTTGCCATGGTTTAACCTCACATACCTAATGTTTGTGCACTCTTTATATATGCTAAATTTCCTTCTCAAAATAGCCCTTAATTGTGGGCAGATTTCAAACCTCTTTGTGTAATTCTGATTGCACTCTTGTAATTGATTCTTTCCTTATTGTACTGATTTCCCTGTTTCTTGGACCTATTTGAATACTTTCTTTTGAACTTTCAACCCCTACATTTTCTACTCAATTTGATTAATCCCCTTACCTTGATTACATTGGTATTGGATTCTTACATACCTTTCCTTGATTAGAGTCTCATGAACCTAGCCTCTATTGCCTACTGTGTACTTGTACTATGCTGGAGATACTCCCTTATTGATTATATTCAGCCCTATGTGATTTCTTTCCTTATTTAGCACTTGCATATTACCATTTGATTTTAACTCCTTAATTAAAGGAAGTTCTTATACTGATTTATAATTGGTACACAGTTCCATAATTATTTTTTCTTGCCTTATTTTCTGCCTGTTTTCACACTATAAATATCTGGCTCTTTCATTGACCAAAACACACACGAACATTCTTAGTTTTCTGGATTCACAATCACATTCAGAAAGTGTACTCTCTTGTTACTTGTATTGTGGCCTGCTTTCAAGTCCTTCTACTGCTTTTACTGTATTTTGCTTCTTTGAGACTGGTATGTCCTGATTAATATTTTTAGCAATCACAACAATATGTTTATTTAAAACCTTTACTTGTATGTCTGCCGGCTACTTATGTATAATTCAATACTTACTCTAGCATGCTGTAATTTCCTTATGCCTATTCTATTATGAATCCCAAACCCCTACCCCAATGTGTTTGATTCTATGGTTCGCTTGAGGCATGACAGTACTGGATATTACTGTCCATGACTCAAGCTTGATCCCCATGGGATCCTAACCCCTATGATTCTTTGATGTTGTATGTTTTGGTAGGCTTATAGGCATGATAGAATCTCCATTGCTGTGCATGCCCAAAGATTACCCTTGCCAAGCATAGGCTCTCTGCAATCAATTCCCAATCTCTGACCCATTTTTGTGTAAAGTTATCAATTCTGTATCTATTTCCAGTACCTTTTTCCCTTTTCTTTACTTCCCTAGTCCTTAAAGTTCTGTTTCTGCACTTACAGTCTCTCTTAGACTTTAAGTTCTGCCCCCTTTTGTGAGCTTTTCCTTGGGACACCTTGAGCTCCCTCTGAACTTGGACTCTTGAGGGCTGGCCCTTCCACTGCACTTATCTCTATTCTGATAATACAATTTGGGTGTGAGCACTGCCCGGAGTCCCATTGAGGCTCTTTGGGAACTCTAACACACTCAAGTTGGAGAAAGGATTTGGATCAATGGTCTTTTAAGTTGGTCTATCTCATAACTCAGAGAGGAAGTCAAGAATCAGGCTTCCTCTGGTTGTATTTTTTCTTTACAGTTTCTGATGTAATTTTATTTATTCTGGTCTGTAATAAGTTCTAATAAATATTTGGGGCTGGCTAGTGAAAAAATGGGTGGGTAACTATGCATACAAAGGGTAGAAATTATGCCTATAGAACTGTTCTGAATTCTCCATATTCAACTACATATAGAAACCATGTTTATAGGATTCTGCATATTAAACTACATATAGATACTATGTTTCTGGGATTCTGCGTATTCAACCACTTAGAAATCATGTCTATAGGGTTGTTCTAAATTCTGCATATTTAGCTGCATTTATATACCATGTCTATAAGGCTTCTGCATTTCTACACCACGTCTATAAGGTTTACGATCAACAATGTATAATAAGCATGGCTATATGAGCTTCTAATCGAATTTGATTCGCTTCACTTAGTGTTGGATATAAAACCAGTAACAATGGATGCTATCAATTGTAGAACTTGTAATCAATTCGTTTAAATCTTGCCCCTCTTAATAATCAGATTACTTCACTTAACTAGTGTAACAAGTATGCATATAGGATTTCAAATAATTCGCTTCGAGTTTTAATGTCTTATTACCTCCTGAATCCAGTAGATACCATGGCTATAGGACCCTCGTCTGAATATTTAGGAAAGCCTTAGGGTAATAAATATAAACTGAATCTGTTTATGTCAATTATTACAACCAGTAGGCAGGCCTGATTCAGACTTCTTATATGAGTTATGAAATAAACTAATCTGCCTCAATATTTAAACTCCTTCATCTTTAATTTTTTAATCATACCTTAGACAATATGTAAAAGTCATGCTAATTATGTGCTTTTCTGTTCAAGGAGGTATAACTGAGCCTCTGTTTGTTTATATGCTTTCCCTACAATGTGCGATATGTGTTTTTGTATGTCGCCTTAGAGTTTTACCTTTGAAACTCCAAATAAGCCCAACACCCCTCCCTTTTAGGATAAGTAGTCCTAAATACCTCCAGGGCTGATAGGATTGGGATGTGTAATATCATGCAATAAGTAATCGAGACCATTCCGTGCTTTACTACCTTAACGAGATGGGAAAGGTAGATATGGCTATGATGACCACACGATAATGTCACGTGTAGCCCCTCATTGAGGAGTGATTACCGGATATTGTGTGGGGTTATCCATATTTTTAATAAACCTAGGACCCCCCTCCATCTATTCTTTATTTCTTTTAGCAATTCAGCTCTTTCTTTTAAAAAATCAGCTTTCCTAGTTGTCCTTTCAAACATTGTTTACTTCAAACCATTATGTGTCAAATTCCCTCTTATTTGATCTTTTACCTTCTTATATGTTAAATGCACTCTAAATTCATAATAATTGTCTGGCCGGGAACCACACTAGTTGATTCTGAGGGATGCCTAACACCTTCCCCTTAGAATAATTTCAAGCCCTTACCCTATCTCTGGTTATTCAAATCAAACCCTTTTGGTGTCCTAATTCACCCTAATCATTAGGTGGCAACTCTTCAAATGCAAACCCAATTCCCAAAAGGAATGAGTTGTCCTCCCAAATGTCATAAACCCAATTTTGCAAGAAAAAGGGGCGCGCGACAACATGGTGACTCTGCTAGGGATCTTTTAGGCTTTTACCATTTCAGACTATTATTGTGACTTTACACTTCTTTATATGCCTTTATTTGTTTAATAACTTTAAGCATTCAATTCCCCTTTTCAACTAAAAAACTAACTTGTCTTTTTGTTTCTTTCCTTTACTGCTTTCCTTTACTACTGTTTTAAATTATGGAAGAACTGTTGTATTTACCGCTTTCCTAACATGCAAATACGTGAAAACCTGCTTTAATTGTTGCATAATCATGCTAACCATCATATTCCACTCGAGCCAAAGAAAATACCATGGCAACGCTTATAATGAGTGGTTGCGCTCTTCCGATATTATCACCCCTAAATCCGGAAAAGGCCTATTTTCGGTAAAACCAATCGATCAACGGTGTAGTTGACAGTTCCGTGCTTTTCCCCTTGAGTTTTCCGCTCAAGGGTACCAGTCTAAAACCCCCCATAGTAACCTTACTCTGTTTAATTGTGCATGAATCATGGTCAAACCTAGCCAGGTCAGTTATGTTATCCGTATAATGACTCTTTAAGATAGTCTTGTCCAAAGTCCACTGGGTTTTCTAAAACCCAAACGGATATCATCACGTTCTGTGCATTTATTTGGAGAACTAAATGCTTTTATGCCAATTATTGATATTTAAACAGTCGAGTCCGGTGGGGTAAGGGCATAACTCTTTTGTCTTGCAGAGATACGAGGCATGAAATCCCAGGTTCGGCATGGTCACCAACATCCACCCGAAATTGCTAAGCTGGTGGGAGGATCTGCATTCCAGTGATCAGACTCTTGTCCTGAAATATTTGGGAAACCTACCTTCCCTCTTGGAAATCCAACCCAACAACAAGATCATAGAAGCTGCTACTCTGTTCTGGGATTGTGATAGGTCCGTGTTCCGCTTCAGGGATATTGAAATGACACCCTTGCTAGAAGAAATAGGAGGATTGGCTGGTATACCATGGGAAACTCCGGGTTTGTTAATGCCTGAGAACCGCAAGGGTAGGGGTTTCCTCAAAATGATGGGTCTAAAGAACAATCTAGATCTGACATGTTTGAAGGAGTCCTACATCCCGTTCGATTATTAGTACGAGAGGTACGGTCACAACAAATCCTACCCTACCTATCCTAATGAGTTTGCCCTTACATCATTGGGTATATTCACCAAAGGGTCTTTGTCTTCATGTTTTGCTTCCTGGGGATGATACTGTTTCCAATGAAGAAAGCAAGGATCCATACCAGGCTAGCTATGATAACTAAAACTCTAATGGAGGGAATTGGTGGACAACCATTTAGCATCGTGCCAATGATCATTGTGGAAATATACCGAGCCTTATAAAAATGTCAACAAGGAGCCAAACACTTTGAGGGCTGCAATTTACTACTCCAGCTCTGGCTCATGGAGCATCTCCAAAGGGGTGAGTACCGACAAGAGATTCAGTGAAGGGACTGGGATGATCATATAGCCTTCAACATCCAAGGCGGACGAATTACATACCCAACATGTTCGCTCAACCAGAAGACGCAAAGGGATGGGTAGAGCTATTTGAAAATCTAACTGAGGATCAAATACAATGGATGTTCGAGTGGTTCCCTACCGAGGAGTTTATTGCCCGATCCAGGGATGCACCATTTCTGATACTAATCGGTCTGAGAGAAACATACCTTTACGTCCCTATCTAGGTTATGAGACAGGTTGGTAAGAAGCAGGATATACCAAGGGTCGACAAGATGAGTCACTTCCGGGCTGATTTCCAAGATGATGATAGCCTTTATAAGTGCCAAGCTCAGCATATGTGGCACTGCAAAAAAATCATGGGAAGAGATACCATCGATCCTGATAGATACCATGCTAGTTGTGCTCCCTACTATTCAGGCTGGTTGGAGGATAATCATAACAGTCTAGGCTAGCCCAGGTTTGTCTGAGGCCATAAGATCATAGACGAAAAGACCGAGGCACATGTCAAATACAATCAACTATGCAAGAGGATCTAGGAATGCAAAAGAGAGCACCGTGAGATATAAGAAGCCAACCAAAAGCTGATCGAGGAATGGAAAGATATGGATGCCAGTGCCAACAAGCGACTGGGATACTTGGAAAGGGTCATGGGGAGCTGGAAAGGAAATTCCTCAAAAGGATCGAGGATTACCAAAATGCTGAAGGAAACGAGGGCGGTCACCTAGCCAGAGCCTACTTATTGCTGGGACTTCGCGAGTTAGGGAAGCTGTTCGACGGATCCAAAGGTGCCGAGTCTAAGGAAGGTCCTTCTAGGACCAAATAGATAGGGGTTTTTCCTTTTGCTTTAAGAAATGTAATAAGGTTAATGGCCATTAGTGACATTTTTATTTCCTGTTATCTAGTGTCGATTTGGGATCCGTCTACTTTTTATCAATAAAATGAGGCATTTAGCATTCTAAGTTCTCCAAATCAATTTGTCGCTAGGCCTACCTCGGGCACAAAAAGGTTCCCAAATTAGGACACGGTTTTCATTCTGCACTATGTGTTTAAATATCGCAACATTTTCTTATAATCCTCACTAACTTGGTTACCTTTTGCTTTTATTTTTTATTTTATTCCCCTCACCAAAGGAGAGTTCATGCACTCTGGCAACTTCATCTTAATCCACGAGATCCAGGGGCCCTCCACTCACTCCTTCTCTTAGTCCTATCAAAAACAAGAACAAAAGGAAGATGGAAGATTTGAACAACGCAAGAAAGGAGAACTCAACTGAATGGGTATAGGTCACTCATGGTCATGGTACTCTGGTTCCTAAGGAAAGTGTATCCCAACTTGAACAAAAGATGCTAAAATTCCAAGAAGAACTTGATCAGGTTCGGAATCTGGCGAATCTGTCATTTTCCCTCACCACTCCAGATGTCAATTCCCCAAACGCTCCGAACCCCACACCTCCACAAAATATCCCAAAGCCACAAAACCATCCTACCCCTTACCACCACTGCAACACTTGCCATACTTCCAACAACACTCCACTGCTCATCCCAGAACCCATGAACTCCACAAATGACCACTTCCACACCCACTATTATACCCCCATCTATGTGGAGACCATGCCACACTCCATCCAACCCATCTCAAGTACACTTGAGTATGATGATAAAGACTCGCTCATCAGGAACCTGGCTGAAGAACTTAAGAAATTGACTAGCCAGATTCAAGGTGTCGAAGGAAGCAATGGAATCGAGGGGCTGAACTATGAATATCTCTGCATACAGCCCGATGTCGAACTACCCGAGGGGTACAAACCTCCGAAGTTCGAAATGTTTGATGGTATAGGGCATCCGAGAGTCCATTTGAGAATATACTGTGATAATCTAGTCGGAGTAGGCAAAAACAAGAGGATTTGCATGAAGCTTTTCATGAGGAGTCTGAAAGGAGATGCTCTGTCTTGGTACATTAGCCAAGACCCGAAGAAATGGTCAAATTAGGTGAGTATGATGTCTGATTTCATGGACACGTTCAGGTTCAACACAAAGAATGCACTGGATGTGTCCTACATTCAGAATCTAAAGAAGAAGACTACAGAAACATTTCACTAGTATGATACTCGTTGGAGGTCCGAAGCTGCTAAGGTCAGACCTGCCTTAGAGGAGGAACAAATGAACAAATCTTTCGTCCCGACTCAGGACCCGTAGTATTTTGAAAGGCTGATGATGATCGAGAGCCACAGATTTTCTGACATTATCAAGTTGCGAGAAAGGATCGAAGAGGGCATAAAAAACGGTATGGTTACGAACTTCGAGGCCTTGCAAGCTACCAATAAGGCCTTACAGTCTGGTGGTGCATCCAAGAAAAGGGACATAGGTGCTGTAATGGCTGCACAAAGAACGAAATCTCCCATTAAATACCAAACCTATCCAATGCCTCCACTTACATATCAACCTACTCCAAACAACCAAGCACCCTCACCCTCTTACCAAACTCCATCACCCACCTATCAATCACTTCCACATCCCACATATCAGCCAACTTCACCCAGATACTCCCAACCCGCACATGTTTATCAAGCCTACAATGCTCAACTGTCCCACTATCAATCACCTCCTACACGCCAAGACTTTCCTATACCTCGACCAAATTTTGACCGCAAACCTCCTAAACAATATATAGCCATTGCTGAACCTATTGACCTGATGTACGAAAGGCTCAAAGATGCTGGTTATGTCACCCCTATCCCTACTATAACCCCTGAGAACCCTTCTCAGTGGGTTAATCCAAACAAATCTTGTGCATAACTATCCGACATAAAAGGACACACCATCGACGAATGTCGTTCCTTGAAGGACAAGATCCAGGCTTTGATCGACAATAAGATTATTGTGGCAAAGGAACCCGCTCCAAATGTCTACAATAACCCTCTGCCAGATCACAAAGGTGGAGGCGTTCATATGATTAAAGTAGAGGGCGATTGGGATCCCGAGGGGTCAATCGGGTTGATCGCAGATGGTGGTGACCCAAAGAAGCTGACAATCACTCTTAATCCAATCATAGTCCAGATTCATCCATCTAGGGACGCTGAGGTAAACATGTCTGTGCCACTTGAGTTCGAGGCAACTACAAAGACACCAACACCGATTGAGTTTGAATTCGTGACTCCAACAAAGGCACCTACACCGTTTGAAGTTGCAGTTTTACCACCGAAGGTACATGCTCCATTCGGAGTAAAGATATCCATGCCAATCCCAGTGGCGATGTCAACCGTGATGCCATACCATACAAATTCTATACCATACAAATGCTATACCATGGGATTGTACAACTGAGGCAAGGAGGAAATGCAAGGTTAGGTTCGAGGAAACTATCGCCGTAAAGGGTATGATGAGAACTGGTAGGGTCTATACCCCAGAACACCTAGCTGAATCAAGCAAGCAGGCATCCAATCGGCCACCCATCATTGAGATAGGTCTCGACGATTTTTGGAGAAAGATACAGGCCAAGGAATAATCGGTCATTGACCAGTTGAACAAAACACCCGCACAAATCTCCATCCTTGCTTTGCTATAGAATTCTGAGGCACATAAGAATGCTTTGTTGAGGTTATTGAGCGAAGCATACATACCAAGAACATCACTGGTGGAGAAATTTCTAACATGGTCGGACAGGTATTGGAGAGTCACAAAATTACTTTTCATGAGGATGACCTATCGCCTGAAGGGTTGAGACATAACAAAGCACTGCACATCACTGTGTAATGTGAGGACTAATTTATCATCAGGATCCTGATTGACGGGGGTTCTATCTCAACATTTGTTCACTGGTAATGCTCAAGAAGTTGGGTAAGGGACTGCACAAGATAAATGATGGATCAATCAACGTGAAAGACTTCGACGGTTCCCAGAGATCCACTATCGGGGAGATTAGTCTATGCTTGCAAATTGGGCCAACTTGGTTCGACATTTATTTCCAGGTTATAGATGTACCAACATCTTACAATCTGCTGTTGGGACGTCCATGGATTCATGCTGCTAGGGACGTAGCATCAACACTGCATCAGGCCGTAAAATTCAAATGGAATCATCAAAAGGTGATCATTCACGGCGACGGTAACAACCCTATATATAGTCGCCAAACTATTCTTCCAATTGAAGGGAGAAGGAAGTTGGGTGGAGAGACTTACCATCACATCGAGCAGGTAAATGTTGTTGACAAAGACAAATGGTGAGATAACAAGATCGAGAGTATACTGAATTGGTGTGGGTACGAACCTGGCAAAGGGCTCGACAAAAATCTCCAAGGAATTGCTAAGCCCATAAAACTCAAGAAACATGGCACCACTTTAGGTCTGGGATATAAGTACACCTGGGAGGAATTCAACAGCAGGTCGCCACCAGGCACGGTCCTTACTGTCCGATGGAGTATCCAATACTACACTTGGAACAGACTTTCCAACCAGCCGATGTTATCTATGGGTTAGAAGAAGAGGAATCACTGGCGGTGATGAAGAATTTGTTCCTAGAAGACAATGATATGGATTGTTATGTTGTTCTTGAGGAGGAGGGGGAAGGAAGGCCTTTCCATACAAGCCATAAAAAGAGGGTCCCTCCTCAATAATTGGACAACCATAGCCCAATGAGCCTCGTGGTAGCAAGGCTAAAACAAACATTGTTTTGACTTACTGAAAGATTTTTATTTTCTCGCATGTTTTCAATTACTACAATATGATCTCCAATGTTTAAAACCATTATGCAATTTATCAAAGCATTTTGATTTTTCTTATGAATCAACACTTATTACTATTGTTTTCTCTCATTACTTTACTTATACATCATTACTATTATTTGTCTTGATGAACCGATGACCGTGACATGCGATGAGACAACGCAACAAACTGACATAGATTCAGAGGAAGATGATATACCCGAAGAGATTGTTAAAGAAGTTAAGAATTTTGAGAATAGACCTAAGTCCAACCTGGACGAGACCGAGATTGTTAACCTGGGAGATGCGAAAAATGTCAAAGAAACACGAATCAGCATCCACTTCTAACCATCAGAAAAGAAGGAGTACACATAAATCCTAAGGGAATATAAGGACATATTCGCCTAGTCATATGACGACATCACTGGTCTGAGTACATCTATTGTGGCCCACAAACTGCCAACTGATCCAACGTGTCCGCCGGTAACGCAAAAGAACAGAAAGTTTAAGCCCGATATGAGTTTGAAAATCAAGGAAGAAGTCACTAAGCAGGTCAAAGCTAAGGTTCTCAGGGTGGTAGAATACCCGACATGGTTAGCCGATATCGTTCCGGTACCAAAGAAGAATAGAAAGGTCAGAGTCTGTGTCGACTATCGAGATCTCAACCGGTCTAGTCCGAAAGACGACTTCCCTTTGCCAAACATACATATCTTGATTGATAATTGTGCCAAGCATGAGCTGCAGTCATTTGTTGATTGCTTCGTTGGTTATCACCAGATCTGGATGGATGAAGAAGATGTTGAAAAAATGGCTTTCATTACGCCGTGGGGAATGTACTGCTACAAGATGATGCTGTTTGGATTAAAGAATGCTAGAGACATCTACATAAGGGCCATGACTACCATCTTCCATGATATGATACACAAGGAGATAGAGGTGTATGTAGATGATGTCATCATCAAGTCCAAGAAATCCACTGATCACATGGAAAATTTGAGGAAGTTCCTCAATAGATTACGGAGGTACAACCTGAAGCTGAATCCCGCAAAGTGTGCATTTGGGGTTCCTGTTGGAAAACTACTTGGGTTTATTGTGAGTTGGCAAGGGATAGAACTGGATCCATCAAAGGTCAAAACTATTCAAGAATTGCTACCGCCAAAAAATAAGAAGGACATAATGAGTTTCTTGGGGAGACTTAACTACATCAGCCGGTTCATAGCACAATCTACAGTTATCTGCAAGCCAATCTTTAAGATGTTGAGGAAGAAGAAAACCACTACCAAATGGACTAATGACTGTCAAAAAGCTTTTGACCGAATCAAGGAATACCTGTCAACACCGCCAGTCTTGGTCCCGCCCGAGCCAGGTAGACCTCTATTACTCTACCTTGCAGTATTGGATGGAGAGTTCGCTTATGTTCTGTGGCAGCATGATGAAATGGGGAGGAAGGAGCATGCCATCTATTACCTCAGTAAGAATTTCACCATGTACGAGGCACGATATTCGCTGTTAGAGCGCACCTATTGTGATTTGACTTGGGTAGCCCAGAAGCTGAGGCACTATTTCTGTGCCTATACTACGTATCTCATATCAAGGATGGATCTTTTGAAGTATATCTTTCGGAAGGCCATACCCACTAGCAAGCTAGCCAAGTGGAAAATCCTATTGAGTGAATTTGATGTTGTTTATGTAACTCAGAAGGCAATCAAGGGACATGCACTAGGAGACCACCTTGCTGAAAATCCCGTGGACGGAGAATGCGAACCCCTAAAAACGTATTTTCCTGTATCATTCATAGGAGAAGATATTACAGAATCCTATAATGGTTTGAGAATGTTTTTCGATGGAGCAGTAAATTTCAAAGGAGTTGTCATAGGAGCGGTCCTAGTATCAGAAACCAGCCAGCATTATCCAGTGTCTGCCAAGCTCAGGTTCTCCTTCACCAACAATATGACCGAGTATGAAGCCTGCATCCTAGGGCTCAAGATGGCTATTGACATGAACATTCAGGAGTTGCTAGTGATCGGAGATTCAGACCTACTTATACATCAGGTCTAAGAAGAATGGGCAACCAAGAACTCCAAGATACTCCCATATCTGCATCATGTACAAGAGTTGAGAAAGAGATTCACAAAGATAGAATTCGAACATGTTCCCAGAATCCAGAATGAGTTCGCTGATGCATTGGCTACCCTATCATCCATAATACAACATCCAAACAAGAACTTCATTGATCCTATTCCAGTAAAGATCTATGATCAGCCAGCTTATTGTGCCCATGTTGAAGAAGAAGCGGACAGAAAGCCTTGGTTTCATGATATCAAGGAATATTTGGCAAAATGAGAGTATCCAGAGCTTGCAAATCCTACTCAGAAATGCATGCTTCGGAGGTTGTTCAATAACTTCTTTCACAGCGGAGGAATCCTGTATAGGAGGACTCCTGATTTGGGATTACTAAGGTGTGTCGACGCAAAAGAAGCATCTAGGCTACTAGAGGAAATTCATGTAGGGACCTGCGGTCCATATATGAACGGTTTTGTCTTAGCAAAGAAGATACTACGTGCTGGTTACTTTTGGATAACTATGGAGACTGACTGCATCCAGTATGTTCGAAAATGCCACCGCTGTCAGATAGATGAAGACATGATAAAGGCACCTCCAAACGAGCTTAATGCAACAAGCTCACCATGGCCGTTCATCGCTTGGGGAATGGATGTTATTGGACCAATCGAGCCTGCTGCTTCCAACGGACACAGGTTCATCCTAGTAGCCATCGACTATTTCACCAAATAGGTCAAAGCAACATCATACAGAGCAGTAACCAAGAAAGTCATGACAGACTTTGTCCTCGACCACATTGTTTGTCGATTCGGGATTCTAGAGTGAATCATTACTGATAATGGTTCAAACCTCAACAGTGACTTGATGAAAGCTATGTGCGGAACCTTCAAGATCAAGCATAGGAATTCTACAGCCTATAGATCTCAGATGAATGGAGCCGTAGAAGCCGCCAACAAGAATATTAAGAAGATACTAAGGAAAATGATAGAGAAGCATAAGTAGTGGCACGGGAAGCTATCATTTGCTCTATTAGGGTATCGCACCATAGTCCACACATCCACTTGGGCAACCCCCTACATGCTAGTTTATGGTACAGAAGTCGTCATTCCCGCCTAAGTGGAAATTCCTTCCTTAAGAATCATACAAGAAGCAGAACTCGACGATGTAGAATGGGTGAAGAGTCGTTATGAGCAGCTGGCTCTTATCTATGGAAAAAGAATGAATGCATTTGTGAGCACGTGATTTTTGCCCTAAGCAAATTATTCCTAAAATCCAGACAAAATGATTTTCCTTTATTTTTATAATTTTTGTTGATATTTGTTGTATTTTTGTGTTAATTAGTTGCATAATAACTCATAAAAAATAATACAAAATATGCATTTACATTAGGAATTTAATTTCATATTTTTAGTGGGTATTAATTTGTTTTAGAACAAATTTAAAGAAAATCACAAAAAAAAATTAGTTCCTAGGCAATTTTAATAGTTTGATTAGGTTTTTGTTTTAATTTTCACAAAATCAGAAAATACAAAGTAAAAAATATAATAATTAAAAAGAGTAAAAATAAACAATAGCAAATTAATAAAAGAAATAAGAGAAACAATTGAAAAAAAAAGGAAAGAAAGGAAGGTTAGGAAACATCCGAATTGGGCCAAAGTTTAATTCATTAGCCCAAACAAACCCATTCTGTCGGTCCAGCCCAAACGGTCATTAACCCGGCCTGCCCCCTTTTGCTCAAAACGGCGCCGTATTTGGGCTAAATCATCTGAGCCGTTAAATCACCCTCATCCAACGGTCCATATGAGATTGGAAATTTAAATAAAAACACAAAAAATATCAATCCTAAATCAGAGACAATCCCTTACCTTCCTCGTACCAATGTCACACCGCCGCCGCCATCATCGGAGAAATCGCCACCATCGCCGATGGCTCCCAAGTTTACACCCTGAAACCGCCTCAATTCCCTCACCACAAAGATCCTTCTATTTCCCTTTGAATCCCACTGGACTGTCTCGAATATTCAATTTGTTGTCGCCGTCTCCGCCGCCCACGGCGGCGACACCGTCCAAACTCCCCAACTTCTCACCGTAGACTCTTCCCTCCCTCTTCTCTCTATATTTACACCCGAAATCCGTTGAATCATAGCCAAAAGCTTCAAAAATAACAAACCCTTGGCGCCGCCATGGGTTCCTCCGGTGGCGGCGCGACTCAAAATCATTCCCAAATTCACACCTCTGGCCCGCTCAGATTTCCTCATAATGAATCGCATGTCGAAATCCCTCAAGACCATGCAAAATTCCCCGAGCTCTAAGATTAGTGATTGAAGAACCCTAACGCGGATAGGCATTCGAGCTGGACTAATCAGTGAGTTTTTCTTTTTACTTATTTTTCTTCTGATTAATTTCCTTTTTGTCACTCTTCTTTCTTTAGTTTTGATTGACTATTTTTTTTTAATTTGGACTTTGATTAATTCACGCTTCATTCTATCACGATTCGTTTGATTGATTTTGATAATGACTTCTGATTGATTTTCGTTTGTTTAAAGCTTGTTTTGTAATAATCAGTATCAACGTTGTTTCAATTCTTGTTCTATATGTTTCACTGATTTTAGTCTTAGTTTTAGTATTCTAATAATTTCTTACTAATTGAGATTGGTTATAGCTGAAAATCGATAGTAGTTTAATCAATAATCCTTAATTAGTTAGTAAAATCAGCTAGTATTAATTAGCTTAGTAAAAAACACAGAATAACAAGTTCAGGGGTCAGGGGTAGGTTTGGTAGTAATTGTAGGGAACTTCAGGGGTAATTTGGGCATAGAAAAATGGCAGGATCATTAAAAATGGTAAATATTGAAATGAAGTAGGGGTATAACAGGGATTTTAAGGAAATAGAACCTTCTAGAGTGGGCTGTAGTGTATATCTTAAGTAAATAATTGCACTTACTTGTGCAACAAGTTAAAGAATAAGGGTATAAGTGAAATAAAAGAGGGACTAAAGTATAAATTCTGAAGTTTAAAATTCCCTCCAAATCTAACTCTATAAATAGGCATTGAAATGCCTCATTTTACAAGCTTTTGAACCCAAAAAAAAAAATTTCCCAAAAAATCTCTGATAAATTTCAGATCTGAAATTGAGAATTTCAGATCTCAACTTCTTTTAGATCTAAATTCCTTTCAAAAATCCAAAAAAACATTACAAAATCCCATAGAAAAATCCGAAATAAGAATATTCAGATCATTTTCGAATTTGATTGATGCTTTCTGAGTCATTTTGGTTGTGTGATTGTCGTCTCTAAAATACTGGTTCAATTTAAAGTTCACTTGAGCTTATTCAAGCTGTTTGTGGAGATTTCCTAGAAATTTTGGATTTAAAATCAATCCTGTTGTTGGATTATTTGCTGTTGATCACTACTGTATCTTGTTGTTGCTCAACTGACTTCAATTCCTTTCCAATTTGCTCATTTCCAGGTACATTATTTGTTGGAAGTCTCAATTAATGTAACTACTTCATTGTGAAATCAAGTTGATGAGGCCTTTTGCAGTTGTAGCCTGCTTTTTGTTTGCTATTAGTTTTTTTTCATGTTGCACGTCTGTGTGTTGGACTGTTATAATCAGGACTTTGCTTCTATTGATTTTCATATTGCTGTTAATTAGATAATTAGATCTTAGTTAATTGTTCATTGATTCATTTGATAACTGGATTGATTTGGACTGAATTGTATAAATTGATATGGACTGTATAAAATTGTATAAATTGAGGAACAGGTATATTTCGGATTGTTATAGGGACTGTGTACATCGGACTTTAGATGTATATGAACTGTTATTTTAAATTGCTTGCATTAGAGTTGATAGATTAAAAAATGTTAGACATCGCTCACTTATGTTCAGTTGAGATTGTTATAATTTCATTTAGTATGGTAAAACTTTGAATTCAGCAGGAATTAGGACTGAAGTGATAAAACCTCATCCATGTTGTTTAAATTGAATAGGAAATCAGTAGTTTATACTTAGTTAACAAGTCTGTTGGTATAAATGCTCAAAGAGATCAGTATGGCTGTGTGCGTTCCGTGGATAAAAATGTACAAATATGATTCCAAATCACTCTTAAACTCTGAAGTTAGATTATGTTTGGTTTTATGTGTTTCAACAATGTTTTCTTCAATTGTTGTGCGTTTGAATTAGCAAAAAGGATTTGGTTCAGTTCTTAAATAACAATTAACCATGGTGATAATATAGAAATTAGAAAAAGAAACTAAAATTTCCTATGTTAAACTATGGTTTTTGACTGAGGATTGAATCAGAAATTAGTATGTCCATGAGCCCATTGAAATTGAGCTATATGATATTATAGTAAGATATGACCATATGTGATTTTGTTATAAACCAAAACTAAATAAATAATTAGGAATATGAAAAATTAGTCCATAAATATGAAATTGGATCTTGGATTAGGTAGCGGGTTCAAGCTAAAAGGTTTTACTTTTTTGTTTGAACCCACACTTGAATTTGGGAGTCGAACTTATATTCATGGATTAATTGACTATTAGAGACAAAACAAAAAATAGAAAATTTAACATACTTTAGTTTGGCCTTTAATAAAATAAAATGAGACGAGCCTCACCAAATCAAATACATAGTTGCGGGGCCCTCATTAATTACTTGCTAAAATATTTAGTATTCGGGATAGGCTGTTTAGCGAATTTCATGGCCTTTCCAAAAGATAACAATACGTTAGCCGCTTTAGGCGCGATTTTTAATAATATTACTTTCCTAAATACGGGTGCGTATTTCATGCAACCCAAATCCAAATCCGAAAACGTTGAATAGGAAGGTGTCGAGGATCCGGGTGCATTTCATGTGACGTGATCTGAAAACATGTTCTTAAACGACATTCACTTTCTTAAAAATAATTGACAAAAAGTAGTAATTAATTTTAAAATTGCACAAGTAAGGTAACATGTAAAAAAAATAAGTTTTAGCCAAATATAACAGTTGAGCGACCGTGCTAGAACCACGGAACTCGGGCTAACACCTTCTCCTGGGTTAACAGAATTCCTTACCCGGATTTCTGGTTCGCGACTGTTAAACAGAGTCAAACCTTTCCTCGATTCGGGATTCAAACCGGTGACTTGGGACACCATAAATCTCCCAAGTGGAGACTCTGAATCTTAAATAAAAATGAATCCCGTTTCGATTGTTCTTAAAGTGAAAAAACTGCTTTCTTACTATATCCCTTCCCGAGGTGTAGTAAAAAGCCGATAAAGCTAATGGAAAAAGGAGGTGTGACAGCTCTGGCGACTCTGATTGGGAAAAGAACCCAGAACTTCGGTTCAGGGTTCAAGAATTTGAGCTAAGTTAAATTGTTGTATTTGGCTTTATTTGGTTTTGATACATGTTCCATGCTTTACGTGCTAAATATTTTTATCGCTTTAATATTTGTTGAATTGTATATAAATTATCGCGAACCCCTCTCTCTTTCTGAGTCTTCTACATCATGGAGAAGGGTGCACTTCGTGTTGCTTCTCTTCTGTTACAGTCTTTTTCCCAAATTTAGAAAGAGGTTTGAATAAGTTGCAAAGCCGGGCGAGCTTCTGTATCCCCGGTACGCTGCCTCCCCTTCGGCCCGAGTTGTCCGCTCGGGTAAGCCAGGTCTAGATCAATAAACCTAGGGTTTAAACCTAGATGAACAATAAACTCATGCCAGATCCCTAGTAGGACGCTTATTTGCATCACGTGCATTTTGACTTAGGGGACTCAAAACAGGGGTTGGGTCCGTCTAGGACAGGTGACCCAAATTAAATGACTATTCTGATGCATATTATGTGCTATTTGCATTTATTTGCTCGGCTCCGCATGTTGACGAGTTTGTATATAATGAGTGGAAAAATATAAAAAATAGCAGTGCTAGGACTAAGGGAGGATAATCATTTATTGTGAAAAACCAATGACCAAATAGTACCGAAATGCTGCCGGATTTTAAAAAAAAATGAATAAAAAAAATGGGAAAAGAAAATATTTGAAAAAATAGAAAGTAAATTGTTGGTTAAAAACAGTTTTGATTTAGGCCAATCGACCTGAACTATGCTGGCTTGATTCTCACCACGTGTGGGATACGTAGGCAACCCTTGACGGGTCCAACCACACCTTTTGCAAAAATAGCCAAAAAATGTCAAAATTTGGATTTTAAATAAGTTGGGTGACGTTATTTTTGTTTAAATTAAGCCAAATGTCCCTCAAAAGGACTCCGAAAGACCGTTTTTACAAGAATAGCGACTTTGAGTCATTTTAAATAATTTGTGGGAACATCCTTAAAATTTCCTTTTTTGAAGTGATGAAAGGCCGTATCTGCAAAAATCAAATTTGGTCATTTAACAACTTTACAAAAATAGCCGCTTTATCAAATAAACCTTTACATGGCCGGTTTTGCTGAAATAGCCACAATTGGTATTAAAACTTTCTCAGTCTTGGGATTGGCCTGTTGTGATGCTGAGTGACGCCCCATGGGCCCCAGGATGAGAAATGTTATTGAAATTTTAATCATTGAGTATGAAATTTCTTAAATGAAAATTTTTGCAAAAAATAGCCACTTTTCTTTATTAAATTCCTTCAAATAAAATGTGCAGGATGAATTCAAATGGCATCGAAACCTTCTCAGTCCTGAGCGAGATACCCCTTAAGCTCCATTTATGGTGGGACGACCTCGGAAATGAAAGAAGAAAATCAGTGGTAAAAATTCTAGGTGGCCTTGTGGGACTTATGATTATAAAACCGAGAAAGGATATTGTTGAAGCCTTAATACCGTTTTGGGATCTGACTCGAAATGTCTTCAGATTCTCTGATTGTGAGCTCACACCAACATTGGAAGAAATAGCAGGGTATGCTGATCTTAATGGAAACATGCAAAATAGATATCCTTTGTCGCCGAGACCGGTCACACTCCATAGGTTTTTAGATTTGCTGATTATCAGTCGGGAAGTCCAAGACCCGTGTCTAGACAATGGGTGTTGTACTTTGCACTTTCTTTATCACCGATATGGTAACCCGAGAGGTTTTGAGGAACCTAACACCGGCCTGACACATGCTAGAAATAAAGATAAATGGGAGGCTTGGCGAGGGTTAGCATTTATGGTGGCCTTCCTAGGAATTGTAATTTGCCCAAGGAAAGATGGAAATATAGACCTCGGGCTAGTAGGAATGGTGGATGTAGCTATGAAAAAACCTACTAGCACGGTGGTCTCCTTGATTGTAGCTGAGATATATCGGGCTTTAACTAAGTGCCGAGAAGGGGAGAAATTCTTCCAAGGGTGTAATCTTCTATTGCAAATGTGGATCCAAGAACATTTATGCCATCGCTCAGGATACATGAATTTCGGGTTGACTGGACTTAATTGCATCAATGAGTTTGAAACCCGGGTTACAGGCATCAAGTTTCCCGAAGGTATTGAGGCTTGGACATCATGCTTGAGATCTTTATATGCGGATAAGGTCGAATGAGCTTATGGGTGGCTCCCCGATACTGAAGTTGTCTACACTTCAGCAGAAGTCCCATATATTCTTCTAATGGGTATTCGGAGTATACAACCATATGCACCTTACAGGGTCCTGCGGCAATTTGGGAGGTTCCAAACAATACATAATGATGAGGATTTAAGTGAACAAATTATTGAGTTAGGTCCCAAAGCTACTTTCCCGGAAGCAAGAATTAGAAAAATATGGAATGAAAGTCAGTTTCTGCAACCTGACACTATGATACAAGACCGAGCAAATGGTGAAGCGGATCCCAAGTATTTGATCTGGTTCGGCAAAATGTTCCAGATTCCTGGGAGACCCGCTAAGAGACCTCATGTACA